>VZRL01000730.1:586523-647125 GCA_013397895.1 Origma solitaria
AAAAGAAAGAAAAAAGAAGGCAAAAGCTGGTATTTCCAATTCCTCAATTAAAATGTAATTTACACCCCGCGTTCTCCCTCAGATAAAAGTGTGCTTTGTTCACCCAAGTGTGAAACAATATTTACAGAAACATTTTGTGGCTTAATACGCCGCTCTGACGGTGGAGCCGTCTGTGCACACAGGGACTGGCCCAAGGCAGCTCCCACTCCAGGGCTCCAGGGCTGGGGACTGGGGAGCACTGGGACAGGGCTCTGGGGACCATCAGCAGGGAATTTCTGCAGAGCTCAGGGCTCGATTTGTGGCCATGGAATAACACAATCCTGCTATAAAGTACAGTCCATCAAAGCCTGCGGTAGCTGGGCAGGCTGCGACCTTCCCAAGGAGCCAGCCCTTCCTACAGCAGCCTCTGGGCCTCAGCAGAGAGTGTTTACACCTGCCAGAACCTGATTTTGGGGGTGTTTTCCTGACTCCATAGGGAGCTTTGAGCATGAAATAAGGTTTTATTGGGCTGGGAGGACTCAGCAGGGCTGGGAGCAGGGATGTTCTTGTAGTTAGAGCTGCCTGTGTTAGGTAGGAGCTGAAGGATGCTCTACCCTCCAGCAGCTACTCAAAGATAAGAAGCAGAAAGGGTTGTACTTTGCTACCTCATTTCTGATCCTTTTGATTGGCTTGTGAAGAAGATCGCCTTCCAGGTCTGTCAGTCCCAGACTGAAGAGCTTCTGGCATAAACAGGATTGGAAAAGCTTTCTGGTGCTTACCTATTTGGTATGAGGACTTGGCATGATGTCTTTCAATGCAAGGATTTAATTTCCAGTGCAGAATCACTCTCTCCTTTCAACAGCTTCATTAGAAAATTCTGGTTATTTCAACCATCTTATTATTTTTCCAACTTACCTGAATGCATTCAAGGGCAATGAATATGCAGTTTGTGTTTAGGAAAAAAATCTGCATGAAAGTTAATGGAAATCTTCTAACAAGCACCCCACTTCCATTAATTGATTCCCTAATCCAGTGAAGCATTAGTAATATAATTAATTTCAAGCATTCGATCTCTACAATCAAAATTGCTGGCTCTGATCCGAAGCCAATCAAACCACCAGCAGCCTTGCCACTGATTTCCATGGATGAGATCCAAAGGAGCTATGCACATGTTAAAATTAAACACATCCTTAATTGACTTGCTGGGGGCCATATTTAGATCTCCTTAAATTACCTGTGCCAAGCAGGGCCCTACACATGCTTGGAAGTGAGAACAAAAATGTAGCTACCCCCCAAAACATGGTGCCTATCGCTGAGTTTACAAACACCCAGAGTGTGTTGCTGTGTTTTCCTGGGGTTTGGCTCTCGTCTCTAATCCACTTGCTAAATTAGAAAACTCGAGCCGCTGTGACACACAGGCTGTCTGAGACTGAGGAACATTTGGGACCCAAACCTCCCTTAGCACCTGACCTGGTCAGGAGGGTCAGCCACCTCTCCTTAGCTCTGTGACAACATGACTGCATGGCCACGGATGACTGCAAAACCAACCACAAAGGAGCGGCACTGCAGTCCGTGCGGGACCTGGGGGTCTTTTTGTACTGCAGAGCCTGCTGGAACAATGCTTCTGTCCTAAATTTACCGTCAGAACTCAGCACAACCCTGGACTGATCCCATCTCTTCTTATTTTGGATCAGTTCATGTGTATTTACTGTAAGACCTGAGCTAGGAGCACGTGTCCATCTAGGGGACAGCAGGGCTCCTCCAGGGAATCAGGAATTGCATCAGGGAATTCAGCCCTGACCCAGAATATTCCCCTCTCCTCAAGAGACCAGTGTTCAACAGCTGCCTAAAAAATTACTCCGGACTAGAAAAACTCTCCAATTAGGCAATTAAACTGACAAAATACCTCCAGTTGAGAAGAAATCTAATAATTTGTGGGTTGGGAGCTTTTTGTGCTTTTTCCCCCTACTATTTTTTTAATTATTATTATTATTGCTAGAATGGATTAGCTCTACGCACTCCTATCTTATTTGCAAGCCAAAGAATTATAGATAGTAATTGGATAATCTCTCAATTATCCCCAGTGACTTAATTATCATCATTAACTGTATTTATTTCACTAATGTGGTGGATTTCTTTTGGGGGTTTCATTCTCCAGGCCTATTAGTTTGACTGATAATGGGGTATACTGAAAATAGCAAGGCAGAATTACACATTTTTTCGCAAACTGATGGGTCATACCTTCCAAAACACAAGAAAAAAGCAAAACCTTTTCTATTTCAGGGATATGTCTGAAACCAGAACTTCCAGCTCAGAAGTTGATTATGTAAAAGATGGAATTTCATCTACATTGCACTGAGATCCTGAATACACAGTGAAATTTGTTGCGTTGTGCTCCAACAAGAAATGGCTACTGTAAATTGAAAGTCAATGCAGACAGCAAACACAATGCCTCAAGGAGAGAGTGCCACGATCTGAAATTTCGGGAGGTAATGCAACTTCTTTGTCTGCCTGGTGCACTTGTGTTTGAGCGTAATTAAAAAGCCCTGGAAGTGAAACTAATTCCTGCAGCTTTATACCAGGAGACGGATTGCCTGACTAATGAGAAGGATCTCATCCCCACAGCCTCCAACACGATGTCCAGTGCTGCAGGGGGGCTCTGAGCCCCATCCTGCTCCTGAATCCCAGGGTATCCAGCACTGCTAATCCTAATAATTAGGAGCACACGTGAAAGCTGGTCCAGCACCAGCAATAGGTGACAATTCTTATTCCTCTCCATGCCAATTTTCGGTGTGGCTTTGTTTGTCTTTTGAAGAGCCTGAAGCAGAAAAATAGAACTGTTGGAAATTGCTTTGCATTAGTTAATTATCTCTGGCTAAGTTGAGAGCATTTGGCCTTGCTTATTTGGAATAATTTAACGTGAGAACCCCACGGAGGGCGGTAATTTACGGGGTATGGTCTCAATTGCGGGATGCGCGCATCGCGAGGCAAAGGGCGGGGGAGCTGCCAAACGTATTTAGATAAATCTTTGAACTGCAGCTTATTATTCCAGGCCTTATCTTGTTTCAGTAGACCAAACGCTGTTAAAATCACTAACGTGCTCATATTAGAAGCAAAATCATTTGATGTTCTTTGTCTTTCAGAGCCATAAAGCCTAAATTTCCGATGTAACCCACTGAAATGGGCTGCGTACACACGAATGTTTGAGCAGATTATGTGAGGAGCCCTGTTGCAGCTAGAGGGTTGCTTTTTTTACTTTCTCCCCAAATTCTCCAGGTTATTGCCTCATGCCCCTGTAGGCTAAACCACCCCATCAGTCATCACACTGTCACCTCCCACCTTTGGCAGTCAGAGCTTTGTCACTGCCTGCCTTGGGGACCGGCCAGCGAGGGCACGGCTCAGTACCAGCACCTGCTGCTGATCCAGCTTTTGATTACCTGAAGGATTATCTTGAACTGTGATTGCTATTTTTTTAATTACAACGGGCGAATTGCAATACTGTTTCAGTAACCAGATTTCCATTTTGTACATAAATATTGGCTTTTCAGTCTGGTGCAGCGGGAGGATACTCACACCTCTGCCAATAGCTTTCTCCTATGTAAGTAATTGGTTTTCTCAAGGTTATTTATTTAGATGATTATTTGATAGCAGACTGCAATTTTGTTGTCTTCAATACCTGAAAAGCTAGGTTTTTTCTCTATTAATTTGCCCTCTGAACTTCATTCCTTCACTCAAACTAGAGTCAAAAGACCAAGCCCAGTCATAGATCAAATGCCAATATCTGCCGTAAATCCATGTAAACCAGCGGATTAAACAAGCAGAGAATCTGGGCCCACGTCTATTAGAGAATGAGAGAAGTAAATCTCACCTGCACTGAGAGACTGCATTAGCTCATTGTGCTTGTAAGACTTTGAAAAACCTAATATATATTCCTGTAGTGGATGAGCACAGGGAGCTCCATCATTTCCTACAACCACTACAACGTCGAGCTGCTTTGTGCTTTTATTTTTGCGCCTTGTTAAGATGAGGCAGGGAGTTAGTTGATGTGGGAAAGCTAACCAGTTAAACTGGATTTCATCTCCAGCAAAAGGAGCTCAGGTGAAAAAGCCCGATGTCAACACGGAACGGCGATGTTAAAATTTAATGTGCTTTAGCCAGGGCACTTTTAAATCACATCTCTGCTTAACCCAATGCCTTTCCCAAGAGTCCCCTGAGCAGCTACAGCACAAATTTAGCCAAGATTTGCTTTATTTTCATGGAGTGTGGGAGGTGGAATTTATTTATTTTCATCTAAAGGAGGTGGAATTTAGACAGGGGGCACTGGGGCGGTGCCCACCCATGCAGGATCTCATCCCTTGGGCTCATTCCAGTGCTTCCAGAACAAATTTTTCCCCAAAGGCAGAGCTGGAGATCTCTGTGCTGATTCTCTTGATGCCTGATTTCTCTCTCAGACCTGGAGCAATTTGATAAGGTGAGAAGCACAGCTCTCAGCTAAGACACCTTGAGCTTTCCTCATTGCCGAGAAAAGCCTGAAGGCATGAAATGGGGATATCTGGAAGGCTCAAAAACCGGATAGCAAAATAAACCTCTTGCCTCAAATATTAACACTTCAAGCCTTTTCTCACGATCCTGAGGAATGAGGGCAGTGTCAAAATTTTGGGGAGACCTGAGCACTTGTGCTTAACCATGCTGCTCATCCTTAGAGAAGGAGCTGCTAAATCCCATGAGGTTTTGTAGCCTTAGTGGGAAATGAGAGGTACAAATGAGCAGGAACAAGGGTAGCATATCCTATCCATTTCCTTGCTGTTGCTGTTACATGGGCTTACAGCACCGAAGGATTGTATTTAAATCCCCAAAAAGGTTTTTAATTTAAAAAAAAAAAAATAAAAATTCAGGTTTTGTAAAGTTCACCTTTCAGTGTAATCTTCCAGTGATTTAGAAATGTAATTATAAAGCAAATTGACAGTGCCCTTTAAAATATGTCATGTAGGGAAATTAATTTTAGGATTTCTTTCCTTTTTTTTTTTCTTCACTCTCATATTTTGAACTAGAGAAAAGCATCTGAAGGCCCAGCAAATCTTCCTTGCAGGAGTGGGGAATAGAGGGGCAGTGACACACAATCCCATCCCATTCCTCTCCCTCGAACCCCACTGTAACATTTTCCTGTGTCACAAGCCAGACGCTCTTTCTCCTCAGGTCTTTGAGCCAGCCCTGAACTGTGCCTTCCACGGAGTGGGACTAACCTGCTTAATTCCCCAAGCACCTTGGGCAGTGTCTAGGTGACAGCACATAAGCCCTTTGGGATGAAAGTTCGCTCCTGGGAGGAGGAGGATGGAGGGGAAGCTCAGCCCTCCCACGCACATCTCCCCGTGTGTGGGAGGAACATCTTCAGCCCCTCCGCTTCCCTAAGCGCAGCCTGATCAAGTTGCTGCAATGCAACTTGCACAACTAATACAATTTGTCACAATTAGGGCTTGATTGGACGTTTTCATTCAGGTTGATCCAGGCCAAACTGTTACAAATGACCTCTTAGGCTTCGAGCACGAAACAGATTTGCTAAGCCGAGGGTGAGACTGCAAGGAGGACAGAGGAGCAGCCATTCCCCGTGGCCATCATCTCAGCTGTACCAGCGCCATCCAGACTTGGAAGCTCTTGAAAGCAGGGAAACTATCCAGGGAGCACCATTTAGGAACATTCCTAACTTAGGAGGAGTATTTTAATCTCTCTGGGTATTTTCATTGCTGTGAAAGTGGAATACATGCAATCCGTGCCTGGCATCCGTTTCCATTCGGATGGAAAGACAGGAAGGGAGGGTAAATGGGAATTTTTTCTGTGAGATCAGGGGCAGCAGCCTGTGTGTGCTGGGCAGAGGGGCCTTGCTGACAGGGGAGGCTGTGGGAGCTGCCCAGGCTGCAGCTCAGGCAGGGAAAAGGCGCTCCAGGCTGAGCCTCTCCCAGGAAATCATTCCACTCTGCGGGGAGTGCTGCTATAAATATGAAACAACGCTCCCCAGGCCATGGGTGGGAACTGTCCCACCCGCCCTGCTGAGTGCCCTGACACACACAGCCCCTCCCAAGCTCCTCCAGCAGAGCACAGAGCCCAGGGCTTTGTTCTCAGCTGGGGAGCTGGTGGAAGAGCTGCCAGTCCCAAACACACGTGTCCAGCTGCAACCAGCATCCGAGGCCTTCCAAGCCCAGAGGGGACAGCTGGAGGCAGGGCAGGGTGCTTCTGAATAGAAAGAGAACTTTGAGGC
Source organism: Origma solitaria (assembly GCA_013397895.1). Classification (NCBI taxonomy): domain Eukaryota; kingdom Metazoa; phylum Chordata; class Aves; order Passeriformes; family Acanthizidae; genus Origma; species Origma solitaria. The sequence goes on from VZRL01000730.1 coordinate 592,756, forward strand.
TCTCAGCTTGGCTTGGTTTTTTTTGGTGTCCAGGGCATGAAGCATCCGCTTCACCTTGGCTCTGCTTTGCTCCCGAAATAAGCGCTGATAATGATGGGATGACCGCTCTGCTCTCTTCCTCTTGGTGGTAATGATGTTCATTATGCATTCAATAGGCTATTTTACAATATGAATTCATTTAGAAAAGGATAATTAGTCCACAGCTTGCTTTACATTTTATTTGATTTTCTTTACTTCTGTTTGGGGGGAAAAAAAGTATGTAGGAGTTGTGTTATTTTTGCAGCAAGGAAAATGGAGCTCTTTGATTACCCTCACTCACAAGAGATATCTCGAAAATGGTGCCCTGGTTTTTTGCTGAATAATTTCTTGCCATTGAGCATCCAAAAGAGCATTTTAATCTCAATGTACGCTCTGCTATTGTATCAAATTAAGAAGAGCAGGCACGGGAGGCTGCTCAGTGAAGAATCCTCTTTTCCATTAATTTGGATGTGTTAAGTGCACTTTCAGAAGCCAAAAATATTCTTGTAAAAACATGATTGCACAATGGGATTTCTTTCTAGGGCTTCAGTCAACTACCAGCATTCATCATTGCTAAAATTGAAGCGGGAGCGAGAGAGTAACGTCTCCAATTAACAGAGGCACATCGCTGAGCTGTTTGTTTTGGTTGGGTCTGTTAGTGAGATCCTGCGGGGAAGGCTTCCTACAGACCTACCAGAGCAGAGGATTTGGGGCTCTGAAACCTTCCTGGCACTTCCAAATCCCTTTTGCTTTTCTCACAGCAGCCCAAAACAAAGCAGTCCCTGCTCAGAAGGCGTTCAGGCACAAACTGTCTTCTCAGCCTGTGAAATGGCACTCATTATGCTCCGGGATGATATAAATATATTAATTTCTATATTGGCAGCTGCGGTGCAATGAACTGACACCTCAGGGGAGATGGTTCCCGGTGGTTTCCAGAAGGTGAGGAATACACTTGGTGCTGGCCCCCTCACTGCTTCGAGCAGGGAATTGTGTTGTGCTGTCCCTGGAGATGTCTGCGCTCCCTGCATGGCTGCAGCCCATTCCAGAGCCAGAGATCCCTGGATCAGGCCCCTCACCCAGCTCTGGTTTAGGAGAGCTCCCTCACCCCATGTTTTGGTGATGCACTGCACATGCAGACGGTACGGAGCTGAGGTCAGAAGGTTTTCTGTTTCTGCCAAAGGGAAATGGAATCCATATGTTTGGGGCAGAACACCTGGAACAGCACTGGTGCATGGCAGCACTTCCTGCTGACCGACCTACTTATTGAGAGCTCAAGTACGATTTCCCTAAACAGTCCCTTGAGTCCCTGGCCAACCCCTGTTCCAGGAATTTCCTAAAGGTGCTGTCTCCTGTACAGCTCGAGTCAATAAGGCATGAAAGAAATGAGATCTGAAACAGTGTAATGTATGAAATATGAATTGCACAGCAGCCTTGGATTACAGCGAGTCCAACTGCCATGCCTGGTGCTCCCCTTTACTTTTATTTCTATTAATATTCCTCAAGCAACAGCAAAGATCGATTTGAAGTCGAGAGCACAGAGAGTCATGGGAGTTTCATTAGCATGCAAATCTGAGTGAATTCATTAGCCCTGCAACTGATGCTGATGCTCCTGGAAACTAGTAAAAGAGTAAAGTCTGCAGAAGTAAATCAGGCCGTGCTAATGAGCCTGTTAATAAAGCTTTTGTAAGCCTTTTCCTGAGCCAAAGTGACAAAGCACATTGTCAACGTTAAACCTCTGGTACTGAGCCTTAGATGAGGGACTCATATTTATTTTATTTTATTTTGTTTGGTGCTGGGGAAGAAAGCAGAGAACCGCAGAGAAGGTAGAGAATGAGACAAAGGCAGTTACAGAATTTTCTCATCAGAGATAAAAGTATTTGTGTGGCTGCAGAAAAGAGATGGAGTGACAATTGCAACAGTGCAAATAAGATCCATTTGACTGAAATTATATTTTAAAGAAAAACAGGAGACCAAATTTGTTGTAATGGGCCTTTCACCTTCTGGCTGCACATTCTCATTTTCCCTTCGCTTTATTAGTCATAATTTCAGGATTGTGTTTTGTTTCATCTCCTTCTGAGCTTGCAGAAGTGCTTAGGGCACTGATGCAGTCCCCAGCTCTCGGGGGCCACCACAGCCCCTGCACCTCCTCACTGGGGCGGTTCAAGGGGGAACTGGACACCCCTGGGACCCCAACCCCTGTGTTACAGGGACCAGAAAGAGCTGTACCTCTGCTCCTGGCCCCTCTCCTGTGGCACAGGCTGGGCTGTGGCAAATCTGGGGGGCTCTGACAGAGCCAGCCCCCCCAGATCAGGAGCTCTGGGTGCAGGGAAGGTCCCACCATGGCTGCTGGTGCAGAATGGAAAGGGAGCTCGTAACACGTCTGGGAGGAGCAGCAAGTGGTCCTCAGAGGTTGCTCTGATTTCTGCTGGTGGAGACAAAGCTGAAGAGGGGAGCACATTGTATTTAACAGATTGAAATCTGCATTTCAGTCCATACCCCCTCAGAGTGGAGCCTTTCTCGGCACACATATCAGCACTTTTCAGCCCTGTGGTTACAGGCGGGAGGGTGGGAGCTTAAGGGACTGGGTGATGTTTAGCCTGAAGATCAAAGCCTAATTTTAGCAGTGCAGCATTTCTCCCTTTACCTTCCATTTTGACACTATTTCAGGTGTTGCAGAGCTAGAGATCTCCTCTCCCTGTTATTGCACCAAGGCTTTAAATTTTCCAGGTGGGAAATAGATTGCAGGGCCCAATCCACAATCTCAGCTGTGACCTGCACCACCGAGCCGGGACGAGGCTCATCCCCCTCGACCTTGTGTGTGCTTCGCGTGGCAGCAGCAGCAGCCACAGCAAGCAAAAAGGCTGAGGGTTCACCAGGCTTCGAGGCAGAGATAAGGGGGAGGCCAGGTAGAAATCTATTTGGTTTCTTTTTGCAGCAGCCTCTTTGTGTAAAAGAGCTCGATGCAGGGGGAACCTGATTACTGCTTTCTCATCAAGAGGAAAAAGAAGTGCTTTATACACAGGTTGATGGAAAACTACTGGAATGCTTTTCAGTTCCCTTCTCTAACCCTTAGTGCTTTCTGGTGCCTTTAAGGGAACAAAAATCTGGTCTGGAAAAAGGGGGGAAATATATCAAAATATATTTGGAGATAATGGCAAGTAATACAATAGACAGTGCAGCTGGGCAATAAAAGAGAGGCAAGGGGAAGGCATCGAAATGCCACCAGAGAGTGGAAGGAAAGAAAGGAGACAGAGAGAAAAGGTAAAAGCAAGGAAATTAAGAAAAGAAAGCCACTGATATAACGGGGCAAAGGACAAGGAGGAGAGGAGGGAAGGCAGGGAGAGAACAGGGCAAGGGAATGAAGAGGAGACCCTGGGTGATTGATGGAGTGGAGTCACGGGCAGGCTGAGCAGGGAGGGGAAATGGAGTGGAAATGGGGCAAAGGCAAGTGTGGAGTGGCCGTGATGGTGCTGATCTGTTTCTCCCACAGCTGCAGTGACGGCAAATGTTTGCATTAACACCACCAACGCCTGGTTATGAGAGCAGAGAGGGAGCCATGGCAGCTGCTGGTAGGGGCACTGCTCATTCAGTGCTGCGGATTGAGAGATGTTGGGCCTTTTCCACAGCCTCCTTGGGCTAAAAGCTGAGGAAAAGCACTGAGGTAGATAATGTCAAGGTCTGGGCCATGACCCATTGGTCTGACAGCCCACTTGTACACTGCAGCTTTCCCTCCAGTGCTAGTAACCTGCCCACCAGCCAGAGGACATTGGGCTTGCTGCCCTTCACCTCTGGAAAGCTGAACTTAATCTGGTACAACATCAGCAATCTTTCTGCCCTGTTCCCACACCAAAGTTCACCCGAGGAGTTCACCCTGCCCGTGACCCCACAAGGGCAGTGCCCCAAGGCCTGAGCTCAGCTCCCTTCCCCATCACCTGCTGCACACGAGGCACCGATCGTGGCACCCAAAGGGCCACCCTTGAGGTGCTCTGGCACCTTCCACACCAACCACACCATTGATTCCTCTTTCTTTTCTATTCTATCGCAGTTTTGGGGGGTTATTTTTGCTGCAGCTGCAAAAGCTTTGGGAACATTCCTATAATAACCCTCATACAGCTTGGTTTAGCAGATATTTGGGCTCTTTCATTCTTAGCTGCTGAATTACATTTGGTTATCAACATGCATTATATCTGCTGTCAATTAGCTGTTATCTAACACCGTGAAATGACTTAACTCCTTCAGCCTGCTCCAAGATCTGTCCCCTACCAGCACAGGCACAGCTTGTATCAGCTTGCAAAGATACAGGCAATTTTGTCACTTTTTTTTTCTACTGGTGCTCATTACAGCTAAAGGTCAGTTGTGTTTCCATTGTAAGCCTAGGGATAATGGCATGATCCAGCAAACTCTTTCTTGTGTAAAGTTAACAGGACGATTTGCATAAAAATCCTTACTAGGGGAGTAATTTGCAGGATTGCACCTTTAAAACCTTCGCCTCAGGAGCAAGGCAAAAGCTGGAACCTGGAACAGCAATCTTCCAAAGCCATATTTTATCAGAGGAAACGATCAAAATTTAATGAGGAGAAAAAGGTACTTAATGGCTGTAGATAGTGTAATTTCAGCCATAAAAATGGGATCATCTTGTGAGGCATCTTGCTGCGGCCTTTCCAATCAATGGCACGGCTGGCAGCAGCCTCAGCCATGACAGGATGAAACCCTACAAGGCATCAGGCAAAACGTCCCAACCCACTGCAAAATGCACACAATGAACCACTTGGATGAGTGACTGGGGGGCTTTTTCTCCCTGGAATCTGTTCTTGGCTGCAAAGTTATGGCATGGCACTGTTTGTGAGTCAGTCCAGGGGAATCTGAGGCAGGATGGCCTTGCAGTCATGGCTGATGCCGCTAGCATCTCAGGAGGGTTTTCCTCTGCTCTCCCAGCAAACATTTCAAGGGTTTCACCAGCTCAGTTGTTTACCGCACTGGAGACTCCCCGAGGCTCAGCGCTAGCCTTGAAAATCTATTTACATTTTTAAATATATGCCAAAGTGTAAGCCCTGGGACAATTCGGAGATGTTAGGTACGCAAAGCAACCAAAATAGAATTTAAAAAAAAGTCCTCTAGCAAGCCTTGGGTGAGTATTTCTACGTATTTCCTTAAACAGCCCAAATGTCAAATGCTAGCCTACATATCCCAGGTCACAGCTAAGAAAAGCAACGGATGGATTTGGCCATTGGTGAGCAAATATTAGTCCTGGACAAAGGCACTGCTTTATTTTCCAAGTGTACCAGAATTAGAGAACCCCCTAGAGCTGAATAATTTTGTTCTGCCTTACTGTGAAAATTCCCGGTGTTCAATAGCCCTCCACAAGTTCTCATTTGATCCCTGTAGTGCAGGGCTCCTGTGGCTATATGTCAGCTGCAGTGGTGGTAAACATGTACACACTACTCATTTAAGGGCTTTTAAAAGGCTTCTCACTGTGCCCAGAAATTACACCTGTGCTTTCTTTCTTACCCATGCTGTTGTCTTTGTTTCTCAGGCTATATTAAGCCCTTTTATTTTTTTTTTTTACCATTGAAAGAGTGGTAAGGTAGAAACACCTCTAAGTCCTGCTTTCTCCCTAGCAAGCACGTTGTGCAGAGGGACAGAGAGGGTTAATCCGAACAGAGAGAAATAACATGGGGATGGCAGCAGATGTCTGCCCCTCCTGAAGACACTTGACTTTTCAGGAGCTCCGTGGTGTTAGCTGAAATCCCTGGCAGCTGCAGTGCCTGGTTTCCCGGAGACGGGGACCTGTGATATTCTGACTGTATTTTCACTACCCAGAAATGATGAGGGGAGACAGAGGATGTGGAAGCCTGAGGAGCTGCGTCAGAGGAGGGGGGGGGGAGAGTGGATGCGAGGGTGCAATGAGGCACTGGCCTCTAAGAAACTTTGCTTTGTAGGAGAATCTTTCGATATTAAAGATGATTTGATAGAAACAAGAGCAGGGGGGGATGTGGTAAGTAACGTAAAATACCATGTCTGAAAGGCTCTTTGATCTGTTTGCACTACACTGCTAAAAAGGGGAATTCAAATAGAGGTCCTGCTCATGTCAGTGGTCAGATTCTACATTGATCTCATTTTACATTTATGGGGGAACTTTCACTCAAGAGAAAGACAAAGAAATCAAAGAAATGAAAAAAGGAATCAACTTCAACTGCTCTAACATCTCTCATAGCACAACAGTACCTTGGATGGTGTGAAGTCGATCAGTGAAGGTCTCTGATGAGGAACACGACTAAGAAAATTACTCAAAAACTTTTGAAGTGAAGTGCTGGCATAGGACATGTTTGGTACCTCCTGTCTGGCAGTGACAAGTGCTAACAGTGACCCTGCCCTGACTTCTTGTGATCCAGCCCAGCCCAGTGACTCTCCTGTAGGAGTCCCTGCATGTTCATGGCAGTGGTGCTGCTGTCAGGTCCAGACCCCAGTCCCAGCAGCTGCAGTCTTCTACAGCTCTTTATGGGGTTTTTTCAATAGGACCAGACCCAACATTTTCCCAGCACGTGCCCAATTTGCAACATCAACATTGTGGTTTGCTGTTAAATATCTGCTGATGCAACTCTGCTGAGAACTTAGCCTTCGAGTTTTATCCAATTCATTTAAAAATAATAAAGCTCTTGCTCTGCATTTCCCAAAAGTGAGAACCGAGCCTCGGAGGCATTTGCATTAATTATGTTTCAGTCTTAAGAAATGCCTTCTGAGCTTCCCCCTCGATTCACTGTGTTTCTTCAACCTCTGACTGATCATTCTGGGAGCGATCAGCACGTCTCCTCTCGAGCTCAGATCCTGCCTCTCCATTCTGCAGGTGGAATTATCTCTCTGTGTCTGCACCCACAAAGCCAAGTGCACTCGTGCTTCCAACTTCCACAGAGCACCAGGCACTTCTCTGTGCTGTGGCTCCTATTAACGCCTGCAATTAGCACTGGCAAAAGTGCTGCTCCCCCCTCCCCTCCCCAAAACCACGTTGCCTTGATTGGTTTTTAAGAAAATCCCAGGGCAGTGTAATACCTCCCTGGTAGTCATGTTTCAGCGGAACAGCGAAGTTAGTGAGGCGTGACAGTGCTCTTTTTTCTAAACCTATACTGAACATCCTTAATCAAGCTTTGCTTTTTCTAAAATAATGGACCTAATTCTCTTTTGCCTTACAGTATATTCATGCTTGTGTAACTCCATCAGGACGTATCCTCAGCTCCTGTAAATGGGCCGAGCTCTTTCGCCTTCATTTAAACCCCAGGAAGACTGGTAATAGCTGAAGATTTGGACTGCTGATTTCCAAGCTATTCCTGATTTATGCCAGTTCTAAAGCATAATGGGTTCAAACTTTTTTTTCCCCCCATTAAGTACACAGTCTTTACCTCATTTATGTCAAATAATACACACAGTACATCCAAGCAACTGCTTTTTCCTGACCTCTCGAACCCTCTCCATTCCTGCTGACCCTGTTGTAAAGCTTGCACAACCAGAAAACATCCACCAATCTCCCTAAAGACCCTCAAGAGGATCAGGCCAGACCATCAGGGAAAGTTGTTTCATACCACTACACATACATTGCATTTTTTGTGCTAAATTAGATGTGCTCTTCCCATATGCAGACATACAGTGACATTTTGCCATGGCCAGACTGTGCTGTCTCTGGAGATCTCCCAGGAGGAAAGCTCACGGATGCTTCAGCACGTCTCTGCCAACCCAGCAGCGACAGCACGTCCTCAGCCATTGCACTGAGTGAGTCCTGCAAGGTGGTTTAGTTCTTCTCCCTCTCTCCTTCCATCCCATGTGTCTTGGTTAGAAAGACAGGTGTCTGCCAAGGAAGGCAGGTACCTCCCTTGGAATAGGGAATATTACTCCTTTTCCTTCGGAATTACTATAACTTTGAAATCAAGGGGCTCTCAAGCCAAAGATAAGGGAAAAAAGGAATAAAAGCTCTTTACTAATAGAGCAAGGCAATAATACAGAAACAACGGTTTAGATAGACAAAGTCAGAATACAACCTGCACCCTGTTAGGGCGGTGCTAGCTGTGCAGTTCAGTGGTGGCTGCAGTCCTGTTGGAGTGATGGATGTGCTCTTGTTGAAGTGCTGATCTTGTGGAAAGGTCTCGTCGGTCTCTGGAGGTCCAGTGGTGGCTCTTGAGCTCTTCTCCTCTGGCAATCCAGTGGGAAAGGTATTCCAGTGTTCCAGAGTCTCGGCTCATATGCAGGTAGGAATGTTCAGCTCCTCCCCTCTGGGCAGGGCATCTCACAATGGCTGATGGAATCTGTGAGTCACTCCTGGAGCCCTCGATGGCCATGAGCAGAGATCGCCCCGATGGTGTTAGCAGGGCTGGGTCATGCTGAACACAAAGAACTCAGCCCCACCTGTTTTAACAGCTTATGGAGATGCTAATAGAATACATTCTTTTGGTTACACCTTCCAGGTAACCTAAGACACCGTGACCCACAGTCACTGTGTGAGCAGCACCCGCAGCTCTGGGAAGAGCAGCAGGCAGGTAAGGAAAGAGGAGAGGCACAGAATGTTTCTTCTCACTGGTGTCAAATTTGCCTTTGGTAAGGTCCTGGCCAATTTGAAATGCAAGGAAGATGTGAACCAAGACAGAAATGTGTTGAAGGGCTGCTGGGTTTCGGTCTGTTCTCTTGATCAGAGAGCACACGTTTATAGGGGCAGAGCTGTGGTTTCTGATATCGGGCTGACGTTTAAATTAGGTACAGGCTCAGTGATAACTCTGATTGCACCTGGGACCTCGGAGTGCAGCACAGGGCAAATAAATAATGATGTCTGTAGCAGCAGATGGAGATGCTGTTACTAACTTTGATACAGCAGTGTGAAACACTGGCTGAAACATCACACAGGCTGACAGATTAGAGATTTCATAGGCGTCAGGTACAAGAATAAAGAAAACAAAACTTGAAATGAACTTTCTGTGATAAAAGTAGCCATGGAAGAGGCTTTTACACCTGTAAAAGCTACAGTGTGGTTCCCACTACTGTCTGCACCAAATACTTCAATGTAGAAATATGAACTGTGGCAATTGAGCTATAGTTCTGCTATAAAATTTTTATAAACTTGGGGTTTTATGGATCTGGAACACTACAGAATAGACAGCATGAAAGCTATTTCAGAGGGAAAGTGCCTAATTTTTGGGTTTGCACTGACTCACTGCATTCAGAGACATAACTTGGGATCTGTATTGTACTACACTGACGACGTGTACCTGCAAAGATATTCAGACTCGTTAATTCAGTTCTGAACTATGAGTTATTTGGTTGTTTCTCATCTCCCTTCCCAAGGAGCAAGGACAGAAGGAGAGACACGAGGCAGGTACCAGACAAACAGAGGAGTGTCTGCATAAGCTTTCTAGACATATTCTACTGTATAAAATGCTAAGACAGCTGTCAATACATTTTTGGGACTCCCCCATAGTGATCTCTCATGGAGGGAACTGCTTCAGCACTCTGGGCACTCACAGTAAAGTTAGATGCCCACAAAATGCTCCCCTGCTCCGAGTCGTGCTTTAACATCTCCATGGCTCCAAGTCTCCAGGACAGGGACATGTCTCCCAGATGAAATCAAAATGCACTCAGCTTTCCAAAATGCTTCATTTCTCTTTTGTGTTTGGAGCTTGGCTGCACAAGTCAGAAGAATTTGGTGTCATCTGTTTTGGAGGACAAGCCCTGGCACTTCAAACGTTTCCCTTCCTGCAGGATTATTGTCACCATTTATCATCCTGTGTACGTTTGAGGGCATGAATCCCTGCTCCTCAGCCCACCAGTGACATCAACAAAGAGAAACCACACTTTCGTGGTTTTCATGTTTCCTCTTCACTGCTGTTCATCTTTTAATAGGGATTTGGATGAGCAAGCCAGGACAGTTTTATGGTGTTCTGCCAGTTGTGACTCACTGGTTTTTCCAGCACTTAAGGCACCAATGTTTGTGTCCCGCAGAGAGAAGCTTCTCCATGTGTTACTCCGGCCCAGGGAGAGCTGCTGAGGCCCTGCTGAGACTCTGAGCAAGGCTGCCCAAACTCCGTGGTCACCACGGGAGACATACAAGATAGAGAAAGATCTGGGTAAGGGCTCAAACCAACACTTATTAAGAGTGTTAATTATTAAAAATTAATGCGGTGTTCTCTATCCATCGTCTCCCCAAATATTTCGTTCCCCCATTGAATCCCACTCCCCCACTCTATTAGAAAGTGGGATTCAGTGTTACTTTTGATTTTTATGTTTTCTAACCTAAAGAAGAGCAGGACTAACCATCATGAACACCTCTTTGTTAGCTTCAGCCTGATTCAGACACCACATCCTGAGATGTAAATCAGAACTCTGATACGCTGGAATAAAACTGGTTTACGTCAGAGGGGAAAAAGAGGCTCAGTTTGGTCTAAATTACCCTCTTGCTTGGCAAAGGAGCACATCAGTACAGGAAGGCAGGGGTTCTCCAGGACATTAGCTGTTTTCTGTTGTGGATAAGATATATTTGCTGAAATCTGCTGCATGTTAGGAGGCCTCTTTCAAGATGATGCTTCATGAAATCAAGTGTAGGACAGTGCCCTCCCTCTCCCCACAGTACATTAGGGTTGAACTCATGGAAATAAAACAGTTCTTGAGAAACACTTGGTGAATCTACATAATTAAAAATCTTTCCTGCTGGGGGTTAATGATTTGGGGAGATTAACTTGATAATGTAATGTAAAATGTCGAAATCAAAGTGTGCATCCAGAAACACTGGTGCAGTTCTGGAATGGGAGGCAATTTTAAGTAAACAACCAAAGAAAGTATTTTGCAATTAAATTAAAGATGTTTCCAAACTACTGTACTTCGCTGTAAAAAAAAGCATCATCTTGAAAAGTCAAGTTTCATTTATTTTAATTAGTGCTGTCATGAAGTATTCCATTCGGCAAACACCGACTAACAAGCCGTTTTCCAGACACCAATTTGAAACCTAATAAGAATAACCACAGACCCCTCACATGGTGTTTTCTGGCCCAGTTCTCAGGCAGTCGAGATCAGCCTCGCTCCAGCAAAATCAATGTGGCATCCTGATTTAGAGCAGGTGAAAACAGAGGTGGTACCCTCCCTGATACGCCCTTTGGGAGGTGATGTGGAGTCTACTGACATCAGCTGCTTTCAGAAAGACTCAGGTTCAAAGCTGTATGTGCTGGGATGCATCTCTGCTCCCTCCCGCTCTCCTCACACTCGAGTTATTTAACTGGAGAGGCGTCAGTATCAAATTGATGGAAAGCCAAAGTGATCTTGATCCTCCTCTGAGACTTATTGTTGAATTGCATTATATATAAGCAGAGAAGCTTTTTTATTATTAATGGGATAGAAAATCAGAACCATCAAGGAAAATGATATAATTCCTATTAAGATGGATGAGTTGAAGTTAAGTCTGTGTGTTCCTAACAAGATTGTTCTCTGCGACTCCTGCAAAATCACATTGCCCGCCCAAGGGAAAACCTCACCCTGGTGGGGAAATGCCATGAGCTCCTTGGGCACTGCCCAGCCTGGCCGGAGCTGTAGGCAGTGCCCACACGTGTCCAGGCATGAGGCTGCTTGGGGGTGGTCTGCTCCAGGGTGGTAAATCTGGGGCTGCCACCCCGGGAGCTGACCTTCCTTGGGATCTCTTGCTTAAATCCTTTTCTCTGTCATCCAATTTGTTTTCACATCTGCCAAGCATTGCGGCTCCTTCTGCATGTCCAATGAGGGGATTATTTCACAGGCTTAAATCTCACTCCTAAAAAAAGAAAGTTACACTGATAAATACTTGTTGTCTACGCTGGGAGGCTGGTGAGGAATAAATGGCAGCGAGTGCGAAGGGCACTGTCAGTTCTGCAGAAATGCCTCTTATTTCACAGGGCTCCCATCAGATCCAGAGGGCTCAAAGCAGCCTTTGTGCAGCACAAAGTGCCCTCCCGGGAGCGAGTGAGGAGCAGCTGTTCTGAGCTGCTCCCTGGCTTAGGTAAACCCCTGTATATAAAATCTGAATGTCCCCTTTTGATTTCATCCTGTTACTCATAGCTAAAACCCCCTGTTCCACCTTAATTCACCCCTTCTCTCTGCTAACGCCCTTCAAATGCTTACAGGCTCTCGCCTCTTCCTCGCCATTTAGCTGCGCTTTAATCTCACCTCTTTATTCATTCATCACAAATCAATCTCTCCTGCCCCTAATCAGGGCAGTGCAGCAGCTCTGCCGGGAGCTCCCTCCCGTCCCTGTGCCACTAATGAGCAGCACCGAGTGCCGGAGCCTGGCAGGTGCTGCAGCCTCCTGCTCTGAGGCACGCTCAGCACCCAACCCCAGGGTGTCGTGTTTTCCATGTGCTGCCCCCCTCCCAGACCCCTCCTCATGTAAAGTCTGTTTTCCTCCTGCTGGCGGCCCTACAGATCTTATTCCCGTTAGTGTCATTTGGGAAAGAATGGCTTTGTACAGATAATAATAATTTTCATTTCGCCATTCAGAATCTCCTCTTCTACCTGTGGGTAGCTGATTGAGAGCTAAGAACACTCCCTCTTTCCTTCTCACCTTGTAATAAGTGCCAGCACATGTCTGCCAGCGTTGAACTCAGCAAGTGTGCTCTCTGCACCTTCGAGTGGATCCTAATCCAAACATTATATGGCTGGAAGCATTCGAGTGCTTAAAGGATTCACAGCTTTTCCCTCTGTTCCCCAAGGGTACTACACACAAACCAACCTGGCAGCAGGACCCTCCCCAAACCTTTGCAGCAGCAGCAAGACCCTGAATAGTGTCCATCTATGCAGGCTCTTGTATCTGATTTCCTCTCCACTGCCATATTCATCAAAATTGCTGCTCTTAGGTTGTCTTTCTCTGTGTTATTCCCATTCTATGAAATCTTCATTTGAAGAATGTCTTTGTCTTTCTTGGTCTTGCACTCAGTGTAGGTGATGGGCGAGCTGGTCCCTGTCTGCTGTGTCTTTGGGTACCCTGGAAAAAGCCGAGTGCTGGATTTGAAGCCACCAGGGGAGCTGTCCCCCAGACCAGGGATTTTATTCTGGTTTATTTTCTTGCCTGCACCTTATGGAAACAGAGCAATCTCTTTCTGCTGTTGAATGCAGCCAGTCAAGGGATCCTTCCTCTGCCTGGGTACTTTACAGGTGTGGGTTTTGTCTCTCACTGAAAGTCTGCATGTGTTAGGTGGTGAGGGGGAGCTCAGCTGCAGGCACAGGGTAGATGTTACAGAGACCCTCTGAGCCAAGCTTTGAGCTCACACCGTCTGCAGTGGCAGCAAGCTGGGCTGGATCACTGCTCTGATCACTCCTGCTCTGGCTTATCTACCCTTCCTCAGTCTGATTTGTTTATGTTTCTCCAGCACTGGGCTGATTTGGATATTTTCTGTTTCTGGTTCCTGTGACACCCGTGACACTCCTTTTCTCTTCTCTTATTATTATTGTCTCCATGGGGGGACTTAGCCTTCCTCTTGACCACCTCCTGCGAATGACCACATCGTTTTTCATCAGTGCAGCTTCCAGTCACGGACAAACACAAAACAGTTCTGTTCTCCATCTCTTCTTCACCTCCTGGGCAGCTTTGCCACCTTTGCTTAACATGCTCCTGCTCCTTTAAGCTTGTGTCTCCTGGTGTCTCCCAAGCCTTGCCTTCCCTCCTCCTCCCAGTTTTGCTGGCAGTGACATCAGGCCAGCTCCCTCCCCAGCTCACCTCACATTCAGTGTGCTTTAACAGGCTGAAATTCCCCAGTTTCTCACACAAATCTGGAAAATGCTCTGGATCAGATATTCATACCCTACACTTAAAATGAACCATTTCTCAGTGCTTTAGTAACTGCTGCTCTCAATGCCCAAATAGCATGAAATGACTATTTTTCCCCTCAGCGTGATGGACTGAACTATCCATGGCAATGTCGGAGATCAGAGGGAGAAGGAGAAGGCTGAAACCAGCAGAGCTGAGCCAGGGCCATGGGGAGGAAGCTCAGTGATGAAAGAAATTGGTGAGATGACAGCGAGATGAGCTGCAATCTAAGCCCTCCTCATACCTTGTGTTTTTATACATACACTCAAAATGTTTCAGGGCTTGAGATTATTTTCTCCATTCTGGAGAATTATTTTGTCCTTCCTTTAGCTGACAGCCATTGGGGAGAATGAAACACTTTGGTTAGCCTCAAACACCTTGCTGAGCATTCCGTGGGTTGAGGCACAGCGATGTTTTATTGCAGCTGACACCAATCAAGACAAATAGACAAAAGTGAGATTTTTGATTTTGGATCCGTGAAGTGAAGGGAATAAGTAAAGTGAATTTGGACTCACAGTTCAAAGGAAGGGGTAAGTAAGTCCCAGGAAAGGGTTTATCTTATCAACACCTCGGGCTTTGGGACGAATGGGCTGTTTTACAAGGAACTCTGCAAGCTGCCGCTCCCCCATTCCTGGCATTTCATGACACAGCCAAGGTCATGGGAAACTGGTGTTGGGGGGAAAAAAAGAAAGAGAAACCATGACCTTGTCCATCATAAAACACTGAGCACTTACGAGTCTGGTCCCAAAAGCTCCCCAGGGCTGGCATCAGTGGGAACAGCTCAAGAACTGCCCCATGGGACTGATGGGGAGTTAGAATGGCCTGAAGCAAACATCTACACTGACTTGCTCATATGAAAAACGGTGACAAATTTCTGCAACGAAATGTGGAACTGTTTGAAATGCACTGTTTGTCACAGCCCATTGTGAATTCAAGAACAGTCCTTCTTTCAAAGGAAATTTCCGTGATGGCATATTAAGAAAAAACAGACCACTTTCTAGTAAAAATGGCCATCGAGCAGGCCTGCTCCTGAGTGAGGCTTTGATAATATGAGCCCATTTTCCATGGCTTTGGCATTAAAAATACAGAGGACACTCTGTCCACAGTTTGTACAGAAAGCAGACATGTTGTCATCTGTGAATGAAGGAATATAGAGGACACCTGGAGAAAGGCATTTCCAGCCTCCTTTAGCAGGATACTACCTAAACACCCACTGAACACCTCTCCTATGAGGAAAGGCTGAGAGAATTGGGATTGTTCAGCCTGGAGAAGTGGAGGCTCCAGGATGACCTAATTGTGATCTTACAGCTGAAGGGGCCAACAAAAGAGCTGGGGAGGGAATTTTACAAGGGCATGGGAGGGAAAAGACAAGGGGGAATGGCTTCACACTGAAAGAGAGTAGGTTTGGATTGGGTATTAGGAAGGAATTCTCCCCTGTGAGGGTGGGCAGGCCCTGGCACAGGTGCCCAGAGCAGCTGTGGCTGCCCCTGGATCCCTGCAGTGTCCCAGGCCAGGCTGGACAGGGCTTGGAGCAGCCTGGGACAGTGGAAGGTGTCCCTGCCATGGCAGGGGGATAGGAACGAGAGGAGCTTTAATGTCCCCTTTCAACCCAAACCATTCTATGGCTCCATGATCCTAATATTGAGCATGTGCTTAGATAAGGAAGGAATTTATCCACATATCCACGCACTGGAAGAAAAGTCCTGAAGACTACACCCAGGTCGCAGCAGGATTCATCACTCTGATTTCATATCAAGCCTGTTTGTTTGTGCCTGTGAATTACATCACTTTTTCACTCCTGCAGCATTAATAATAGGAGAATCGAGCTGCCCACAAATCCCCACACCTTGAATATCCAAACAAACCCACGTCGCAGGCAGTGCTCAGCCACGCTGCTCTGGGTACGGAGATTTGTTTGAAAGGAAAGATAAAGCCACATCTCATTTTGTTTTCTTGCTGTCCTAAATTTCACCCTGCCTCTGAAGAGCTTTGCTTCAGCACTGTGAACTTTGCGTAACTCTTCAAAATAACGGGAAACCACCCAAAGCGCTGTTTGCCTTTTCCGCATCCCGGGGCGAGGGGAGGGAGCGCTGGGCACAGGGGCATTGCTCGGGGTGCCCGGGGTGCTTCTGTGACTTAACAGTGACATCCAGCGGTCACTCGGGTCCCTCTGACACTGGGAGACCTCGCCAAGCCCCTTTTCTTGTTCAAAAATCGGGATATTTGTGCATCAGCAGGCGCTGAGCTGGGAGTGAGCTCTTTCCTCCTGCTCGGGATGCTGTGACTCAGCTGCTCAGCGACATCAGGCCGTGCCTTCAGCTTTTGGTTTAAACCTCAGAGTATCAAATAATCTTAAAATCACCCCGGTTTGCCTCACTTTCATAACCCCCATGTGTTTGCAGCATTATGAATATTATTCATAATTAAGCTGCTATGAATGTAAAAATCAAAACCCTATGAAACATCAGACCACGGAAACTTTTCCTTCTACTAGTTATCACACTAAACACAAAAATAAGCAGTTTTCATCTCAAGTTTAACATTACGGGCATATTTTTACATGGTAATTTGGTTTTCAAAAAAAGTCTAACTGTGAAGTTTAATGATACCAAATGAAGCAGCTTGTCAGTTCATATTTATATTCAATTCCGAGCTTTCACAGTTCCCAGTGTGTTTCTTTAGTATTTTGTTGAAGATATTCTGACAGTCTTTCTCAAAACTGTCTCTAGGAAAAGCAGCATGAAAACCTGCAAAGAAACAAAACCCTTCCTACGCTCCTGGCTTGGGGTTTGGTTGGTTGAGGAGGAGACCTTCATTTCCTACAGACTCATGAGGCTGATGCTCAAAGGCTCCGATGTTTGGGAGTTGCTTCTCCTACAAGCCATGGGTGGTTCACCCAAGTCGTGGAGGAGTCACCAGAGGTTAAAAATACAGAAATCTGAATTGTGGAAAGCTGCAGCTGCCAGAACATTGCTGAATGCACACAGGAAGGTCAGATAGCAGTTTTGGAGCTCCCCTCTCCCCTTTTGGTGCCTTTATCCCAGGGGATGAGATGTTTGGTGCTGGTTTCCGAGGGCTGCTCTCGGTGCCGAGATGGATGCAGCCTGCCAAGGCCTTGACCTCCCGGGTCACAGGACCTGCCTTCCCACAGGTATCACACCTGAGCCATTTTTCATCCTCAGCTGCCATACAGTGAAAAACAAGGGTCACTTCCCTGCTGACAGGGGTTGGCAGGGGAATGTCTTACCCCTGCTCTCGTCCTAGGTGGGAACACATCACTGAGCTTGCCTGGCTGCTTTGTTTGAAGGAAGATTTCCTGCGTGGTTCCCACAAAAGCCATATGCACTCTGAGTGGGCCACCTGTTGCTCCCCAAATCCCTTTTCCCCCACAGCAGGACAGAATGGAAGGATGTGCCCAAAAGCACAGGCACATCCCAACACAGAGCTGTGCAGGATGCTCACTGCGGTGGGGAAGGAAAAACCTGGGCATGAGCCCTGCCTCTCCTGAGCAAAACCTCCTGCTGCTTTGCACTCAGAATTCAGTGCAGAACCCTCATCCTGCTGGAGAGCTCAAAATGTCCTCAGTCTGTCCCGTTCTCAGAGAAGGTGACTTGGTGCCACAGGCAGTGCAAGAACAGCCCTGTGTCAGGAGCCAGAAGATGTATTTCTTTTTAACACAAAATATGGTGGGTCTGAAATGACTGCAACTGCCATCCCACTAAAAAATATGTCTGCTGCCTTTAGGGTTTTGATGTTAAGTGTTCCTTTCAGTCTCTCCGTAGCTGACAGCTGCATTTCACGGTCTCATGTCCACTCCAGAAACAAAAGCAACCTTTTCATGCCAACAACCAAGAGTGGATGACCTCCCTTGAAGCACCTCCTGATTCATGAGTGTTCTTTTGTCCTGCTCTGCCTCTTCTCTCTCTGCCACCCCGCAGGATCCAGCGCACAAGGTGACCGGAGCTGGGGTCCATCCCTCAGTGTGATCTCAGGTGAGTCACTTTGCTCCTTCCCATGCTTTGCTGTGCAGTGCTGGGGTGGGGATTGCAGAGGTGAGGAGGAGAAACACCTGGCACTGTGCACGGGGGGCTCAACATTGACACTGTGCACGGGGGGCTCAGCATTGGCACTGTGCATGGGGTCCCAGCAGTGACCGGCACTGTGCATGGGGGGCTCAGCATTGGCATTGTCCATGGGGTCTCAACACTGGCACTGCGCATGGGGGGCTCAGCAGTGGCACTGTGCATGGGGGTCCCAGCAGTGACCATCGCTGTGCATGGAGATCCCAGCAGTGACCGGCACTGTGCATGGGGGGCTCAGCATTGACCNATGGGGTCCCAGCAGTGACCGGCACTGTGCATGGGGGTCCCAGCAGTGACCATCGCTGTGCATGGAGATCCCAGCAGTGACCGGCACTGTGCATGGGGGGCTCAGCATTGACCCTGTGCCTGGGGATCCCAGCAGTGACTATCACTGTTCACAGGGGGCTCAGCATTGGCACTGTGCACGGGGGCCTCAGCAGTGACTGTCAGTGTGCATGGGGGTCCCAGCAGTGACTGGCGCTGTGCATGGGGGGCTCAGCGGTGCTCCCTGTCCCCTCGTGGGGCCAGAACTGCCCATCTCGGGGCTGCGGGAGCACAACCAGCACCTCCAGCAGTTCCGACCACAGGAAGCGCGTGCTAATTCCTGATTGGCTTTTAATGATCCCAAACCCCGCTACTGACTCAGGCGACAGCTAAATTTATCCCAAGGTTAGGGTGACTCTGCTGTACTGAAATCTATTTAAAGTCAAAGCAAGCACTTCAGAATAACAAGTTGTTATACAACTCCAGAGACCAGGCAGCTTCCCGTCTTCTTTTTTTAATGCAAAAGATAACACATTTCCTTATTTTGTATGTGCTAATTGTTGGGAACACTGTCAGATGGTTCAGCAAATTGGAAATGACAACATCAACCTGTTCCATCCATTAAAATCTCCCCAGGATCGTAAGGGACATTGTCAGCCAAGTGATGCTGGCACCCCTGTGGTAAAGCCATCTTGATTCTTATTAATGACTGGCTTTACAAATGAGCAGATTTCCTCAGCCTGCCCTGCTCCATCACATTATCCAGGAGGGGCACGGGAACAATGGAAGGAAACCCAGAGGTAAAAGAGAAGACTCTCACCCCAATGCTGACTTAATGAAGAGAACAGATGAGTAAAATTTAAATAGGTCCCAGGCCACACAGCCAAGATAAAAGGCTGGGAATAGCTTTCTCCTTGTCCAAGGACCACTGCAAGAGTTTAGAGGGAAAACAGTGCATATTCTGGACCAGGTTTTTGTAAGAAAGAAGTGGTACCTTTTGGAAAAACTCTCGAGTCCCATCTCCTGGAGAAGCTAAGGAAAACAAGCACCCCAAATCCCCAAACCAAAGCAGCTGTAATTCAGCTCTGGGCAGTCATTGGGGGGAGTCAGTGTTTAATACCTTGGCCTGGACCTTGGCTCCTTTGTGCAGAAACACCAGGCAGCTCCAGTCCAAGAAGCTGTAGGGATAAGTTAGTGCCGTGCTATGCCCAAGCCAATATATTGTAGTATTTATTTCCACTAGTATTTATTACCTTGGCTGTGGTATTTCCCAAAAGCAGAAAGCAGCTGTGTGTAACTTCCACACCAGAATTTTCAACCAGCCAGGACTGAAGGCAGAAAAAACTTGCGTCTGTTTTCATCCATCCTGATAGACACATCCAAAATTGCTTTGCTTTTGAAAATGTTGTCATAAAGCTGTTAATTCATTGTAGCTGTGAGAGCTTCAGCCCATCCAAAAGCTGAACATGAGGGTGCTGTGTCTCACCCAGCTCATCATGAGCAGGTCCTCCTCAAAGGACAGCAGCACTGTCATAAAAAACCCAATATCTCATTGTCCTAATACTGATGGCTCTCTAATACAAAAATAATAATAATTTTTTCACTCCCCTATTATGTCTGCACTCTCTTTGTCTCAGCAATGTTACAGTGGGGATAAAAGCCTATTGGGATGGATCACAGATAGAGACAGCGTTAATTTAAAACAGTGACGGAATAATGGCTATGACACAGGGGAGATACACAAGGCTGTTATTTAAGTTGAGAGCAAAATTCCCATCTTTTTGTCTTTTAGGACTGTGGAACATGTCCCAGGAATGGCACTTTTTCTCCTTCAATATCCCCAGCTGTTCCACGTTAGTGTCCCATGAGCCAAGCTGTTGCAGACTGTTAGTATTTCTTTATCTTTCATTTATGCCGTGTTTGCTCTCCTGGGCTGCTCCAAGGCAGCCTGACATTGCCAGGGAGATTTACTGCCTGTGCTTTGTATACACTTTAATTAGGTCTCTATTCATGCCTCTCACCTGACACTTACATAAGAAATCACTCATAAAGTGCTCGCCCAGGACGCAGATCAATACACGTCTTAAACGCACAGTGACTTTCAGGCTGAAATTAAGTGCCTGCACTTCCCCACCTCTGCTTTATGGGATTGTAGACACATGGGGTTGCTCATGGCGTTTTTTGCAGCCAGGCTCAGCATCCTTTGGTCACTCAGAGGCTCCAGCTGCCCCAGGCACAGGGGTCTCAGCACATCTGGGCTGGGCCATTCCCTGTCTCCACTTATTTTGACACACAGCAGCCACAGCCAAGCAGGTGTGCAGAAATTAAGGCTTTAAACAAGGAATTGTTTCTTTTTGTCACTTCAATTTCATTTTATTAGAGTTCCTGGCAGCTTTAAGCTTCTAACATAGGTGGTAAGCGTAGCTAAAGCATAGTACTATTATAATATTGTCACTTCAATTTTTGCCTGTGCTTCTAATAGAAAACTAAATGATTAGGTGTTTAACTTTCATGCTCCATCAATGTGAGGCAGAAAAAATACAGCTGCCTATACTAAGGTCTGGCACTCTGGAGAGGGCACTTTTGGAGAGGGGATTGTCTCTCAGCTGTCAGGTTCAATGACTTTGCCTCACCCGGAGTGAGAGCAGCCTCCCATTCCCCAGGCAGATCATCTCCAGGGCAGGAAGGAAGGATCATTATTCTGTTTTGGGGTGAATACTCAGCTTTGGCAGCACCATGCCCTTGTGCAGCCCAGCCCAGCCCCGTGCTGTCAGCAGGGCTGAGCTGGGAGTTTGCCTCTGAAGGAGTTTACACCCTAACCTGCTCTGTTTCTCATCCTGCAGCCCTGTGAGTGCAGAATCTATGAGGAGAGGCTCTTCCTAAACTGAACCTCCCAGGTTACATGGAGCAGAGCCCAGTGCAGTCTTTATTTCAGGCACCTGCAGGAACAGGGAGCGGCCAACTGTGCAAGACACACAGGTGTTTACAGAAAAAAATAGCATCTGACTTGTAATGGTGTATTCCCCTCCAGAAAAACAATTTCTTCCATATAAAGTTTATATGGAAATTTTTTTATAAATCCTGAAAAGAAACATGGCCTCGCTAAACACAGACTTGCAAAAATACAGGAATATACTTTACAGCTGCAGGGTTGGGTTTTTTACTTTTTCAATTAACAGATGCATATTAAAATTCAATTTACTAATTTTTGTTTGGTTTTTTTAAAAGAGGATACCTGGGTGCATGCATTCAAACATGCTCAGGAGATATCATCAGTCATTTCCTGAGCTTTCCTTCATACTTTTAATTTCATTTTCATGTGTCCTTTTCCTCTCAGCTGTGACATTCAGCTCCAGAGCTGTTCCTCCTGTTTCCTGGCCCCTTGAGAGCCACTTGCACTTCAAGAGTCTTCTTTTGAGAAGGGGGAAACTTCATCAGAGGAAACAATTTTGACAAATGGGGACTGCAATGAGGGAGGTGACTAAATTTTCACTCCCATTTGGACTCCCTTTTCTTGGACTAAAAACCAAAACTCCTTTTTAGCCTCAATGAATGGTCCCCACAGGCTGTTTTCCTCTTCTCACAGATACCCATCAATAAATCCTTTCCACCCAGCAGCACTATTAAAATTTAATCTGAAATCATCACACTGTAATCTACAGGATTGCTTCCATGTGATACAAACAGCAGCACTGTTTTAAAGAGCAAAAATGAGAGATTGTATTTCCTGCATCTGGACACTCAAAATCTCCATCTGAAGTCTCAACATCAGGAGTCAATTTTTTAAATCTTCAAATCCAAATAACTTTGGGGAGATTCCCATTCTTACACTTCAGAGGGAAGACACACACAAGCACATCCAGGAGATAATCTCAAGTTGGAAATTAATTTGTAAGCAGTATAATAGTTCCATTAATAAGATTAATGCCAGGGTCAGCTCTATAGATTATTGAAAAGACAAAGTGGCCTGATCCATGCAGTTAGGATGAGATGCCTGCATTAATTAGGATACTCACCTCACAGTAATGGTTACATCAAACAGATCAAGGAAGACAATCTCATCTCATATTTCTTTCTGGTTTGTGCTGTCAATAGCTTTATCAGTTTTCTTCTGTCATACATATTCAGGAAGAATAATATTGTTGTTCTGACACAAGCATAAAATCCCTTTCTCCATCTTGGTTCTGATATAAGTGATAATCAGCATCAGTTTTTTCCCTTATTTGAATTAAGTAAAAATCCAGAGGTCTGGTGGGTGTGAAATAGGGCAGCATTGGCTCCCCTTGCTTGAGCAGTGGACACTTTCCCCTTCAGACAGAAGCAGAATCCACCACTGCACTTTTCATCAGGGTTTCTGCACATTATCCTCCATTAAGAAAACAGAGGAGGTCAAGTAACAACCAAGGCAGGAGATAACACACTTTCATAATCCAGAAATCCTCCTAAATGCGGAAGATGCAGCTCAAGCCCATGAGCTGTGCCAGCTCCTGGGTACCACTGATGCTGAGCCCAACACAGGAGTGGATGAGGCCACGGGCACCTGCTCAGTATCCCTTGCTCGTGTACCCCCAGGACAAACTCATTTTTAGGCACACACGAGCCTTTGCCCGCTCTGCTCTGCAGCACTGCTGGGAGGGTTTCTGTCTGCAGTGAGTCAAGCGCCCGAGTGCCACATCACCCTAACAACCATCCTTGGGGACGGAAATCACTCTGTTCTGCTCGGTTGTACTCGTTCCCAATTACGAGCCAAGTATCTCAGTCATGAATGTCAAAACAGAGAGTATCTGGTTAAATGATACAGGATCTGAGCAGTTAAGCCATAAGCTGTCATGCACCCAGAAGTGATTGACAGGAGAGCTGTCTCCTGATGGTACCTGGGAATTAGCTGAATGCTTGAGGTGAAGTTATGTCTGCTTAGCAGAGCCCCTGTTGCTCCACATTAGCTGTAATTCTGGCAGTGTTGCTCTTACAACACACTATTCTCTCTTTTTTTTTTTTTTTAACGAAGATTACCATGCTTTTGTATCTTTCTGAAAAACGTGTTGGGCCCTCTAACCCGCTGCGATTAATTTTCAAAAACCAAAGCTACAATTTAGACTAAAGAAATGCTCCATTTTTAATCTCCGCACCCCATGAACCACATTGTGCTCAAAACCACTGCTGCCTCTGTGGGACAGGTACCCCGAGTTCCCTGCAATGGTGCGACCTATAAACGGCACAACTCTGCTTTGATTTCTGTCTCCACAGAGCTTTGGCCGTCGCTGGTGATGCCCAGCTGTGAGATTAATGTGTCATTCTTGTTGTGTCAGAATTACTGGCGTGCTGTTCTGTCATTCTGCTGAGCCGCAGGAGCTGCTGGGCAGCTCTGGATGCTCTCCAGCAGAGATGAAAGGAAGGACCAGGCGAGGCACAATTGGGGAATTTGTGCTCGAGATTTCGCCGCTCGAGCTCTCAGAGTCACCTGCTTTGTTTTGCCAGATGCTAAAATCATTTCTGCCTCCTCCGCTATTGTGAAGGTATTTGCTGAGAGCTTGCAGATGGGAAGGGATGGCCAGGGCAGCCAGAACCTGTGGTGCTCATGAGCGACATAGGGACCCCAGGCAGGTGCAAAGGAGAGTTCTTTATTGCAAAAAACCTGACCTTTTAAAGCAGTTAAGTGGTTATCAGATTACACAGTTTTAAGGCACAAGCCCAAGTCAACCAACCACCATACACCACACTGTGGACCCACAACTGTCACGCAGTGTCTCTCAGTTTCTCACATCCCTCTGTTCCAGCGGAGTCTTTCTCCCATAGCTCCCTTCTTCTTAACCTCAGTAACAGGCCAGAGCCATGTTTCAGGGCCTTTCCTTTATAAAGCCTCACCTATCGGTAACAAGAACCAGCTTAGCTGCACAGCCACCGCCAGCCCTGTCCTAACACACCGCTGGACACATCTTCTTCCCTCCAGCTGCCAAACCATCGAGCAGGAGGTGCTGAGGGCTGGCACAGCTCTGTGCTCGGGGCGAAGAGCTCCATCCACAGCCTGGCTGTGAGTTACACATTCACAGAATATCCTGAGCTGGAACAACAAGGCTGGTAAAAATACGAAGTTGACATAGCAGTACAGGGAAAATGGAATTTACCTCGGTTTAACAGGTGTTCAACTCGTCAAAGGTGGAAAACACACCATGGAGTGAACAACGAGCTGGAACCCTCCCTGTACAACACCTACCGGATTTTTATGGACTTCAGAAAAATAGCATATCTGCTTAAAATCCCCCAGTAAGAAACTTAATAAATGAATAATTACCCCCTATTCTAATGAACCCCCCCCAAAATGAGACTACAGCCTAGTTTACAAAAACACATTCCAAGAGAGAACAGGTTGGAGCCTCTAGTTNCTACAAGGGTTGTAAACATGTAGGGCTAAAGTACAAGGAGTGTTTGTGCAGGGTACAAGGAGTGTGTATAGAGGGTGACAGGGAAGGGAAAGGGTATAAAAATAAATTAAAAGGGTATAAAAAGAAAATAGAAAAATCACCGTCATCAGGCCAGCAAGGCCAATGAGGCCAGCAAGGCTGGAGTATCACCTCTGATCTCTGACACATTCCATTTTGTAGAAGACTTGCTCTCACCCAGCTTTATGAGAGCTAAATCCTGCTCTCAGTATTTCCAGATCAGCAACCATTTGGGCTCAATCTGCACCTTTCAGACTGAAAGTGGAATTTGGCCTTTTTGCCGAGTGTTTTCCCACAAAGGTAGCCCAGAGAGTGCCCCAGCAAAGGGGGGTGCTGGAAGGAGGGAGAGCTTCTTTCTCCTGCTCTTCAACCACATTTCCATGGCACTTGGACACCCTGAGCAACTGCAGGAGCTTCCCACCAGTTCTGGGTGCTCCAGGGACCCCCTCCCTGTGCAAGCTGCCATGTCTGATGCTCCCTCACACTTCTCTGTTTCCCCAAGATCTATTTGAACTCTGCCCATGGTGTTTGTCGAACAGAGAGGTATTTGGATAGCATTTGAGTTCGCTGTGTTTGAAATGTTCTGACTCTGCATAAATTTGTCAGGACTGAAGATTATATTAACCATAAACTCTCAGAGGGAAAGCTCCCAGCCATGCACACTTGAACAGACTTGCTAAGTGCCCTGACCAGGAACCCTTTCAGTCCAAGTTCATGATTCAGTGAACCAGCCCTGAAATGCAATTTCAACCCTGAAAGTGAGATATGCTCTCATTTCACTCCCATATCTGCTTTCTTTCTTTCTCTCTTTTTTTTTTTTTAAATCCTCTTTAAACTTTTTCTGCCCTGGTGTTTATGCCCTGATTGGGCTCGTTCTCCATTGCAAAGAGTTCTGTACTTGACAAAAGAACATCTGGGGGCAGCCTGGAAGATATCTTAGGAGGTCTTGAACACTACCAGAAGACCTGAGGAGGAACAATTTAGCTGGCAGATAAATCACTGTAACAAGTGACCTGACATTTCTTTCATGTTTGACCATGTTGCACAGTGAAAATTGACAAAATCCTGGTCCAATTGAAAATATTTTCTCCCGCTTGTGTAACTGGTTAATCCTTACAAACACCCAGATTTTCCATCCCATAACGGAGCAGCTCAGCTGTGGCTCTGTGCTCATTATTCCCAGCTGGCTGCAGTTATTATTCAGCTGCACTCATTCCCAAGTATTGTTCTAGTTCACCTTAAGCCCGTTACACTAAAAACATCTTCGAGAATGGCAGTGGCACCATTTTCTGGGCAGTTGAGGACCTGAAAGCATGAAAGCCAAACAGGCAGCTGGAGTCAATCTGCAAAAGTCAGCTCAAAATCAATAAGATGATACATTTCAGGTGAGAGGATGCTGAATAGTTATTTTAAAATGCCTTGGGATTGGACAAGATGCACTTCCCATCCCATTCATCTATAATAAGTTGTTGGCAATTTCTGCATGATTGAATTTCATTTCATATCTATGGTGTATATTAAGATTCACCTCCACCTGTATTTATTTGGTTTTTTTTTAGTCCGCAGATTATTTTGAAATATTCAGGGTTTTTTGGTTTTTTTTTTTTTTTAATAAAATAGTATCACCCAGAGGGCAACTGGAGCAAATAGTTCTCTGGGATGTGCCTCCTGTTGAAGAGCTTTGCTTGTAAATAAAATGGTCCTTTTGGGGACGGCAGATGAAATGCAGTCAGTGAGAGGGAAGCCAGGCGGGTTTGCTGTGGGATGTGAGTGTTTGCAATCCCAACAGCTTCCCTGAGGGTGCAGGGGCAAACCCCACGCAGTGCTAGCACGGGGAACTCCAGAAATGTGTGGGCACCTGCACAGGACAGCACTGTCCGGGGGTGCGGGGGGAATAATAAAAGCTCACTCCCACACTAAATTAGTTAGCTCCACAATTAATGAGTAATGAGGAGAAGGTTAGCAAGCTCAGGAAACAGAAAATGCAGGGGGTTCTTTATTTCATTTCTTTCCAGCTCTTTTGGGCAGTATGCACACACTGGAGGCAAGCTGACTGAATTTAAGGGATTTTTTTTTTCCTGTATCTTTGCAAAACTTTAACTGAGCCTCGTGTGCTCAGGATCTCCTCCAAGCCCTAAGTGCTGCAGTGTGAGTGGGAAGGGCTGCCAGGGTGGTCCGGGCTCGGAGGGCTCAGTGCTGGAGCATCATGAGGCTGTGACAGATTCCATCTCCCCCAGAAAGGGCACGGACCACGCACAAGGTCCCTGCAGCTCCATGCCTGGGGAGCAGGGCAGAGCTTGGCTCACACCTCCTGCACAATGCGCAATCCAAAATCTGCAATTTTCCAAACTCCCTGCTCCCCGGGACGCAAACCTGATTCCCTTGTTTACCATCAGCTTCCGAGTTTCCCACAAGGAAAGTCAGCCCGTGCTGGGAAAAGCCCCACCACCTGTGTGTCTGCTAGTCCCACGCTTTTCCAGGGTCGCCCTCTGCTGCAAACAAATCTGTCACTCTCTGGGGTTACTGATCACTTCAATGCATGATTAGTATAATGATGGGGGAAAAGAAAAAAAAAGTAGCGTAAAGATATACATTTGGCCTCCAGTGATTCCTCCATCTGTTGATAGGCCTAGCGGGTGTGATGCTCAGCCTCTACAGATTTCAAATTAAAGGTTTGCCAAGACACTTAACTGAGTTAAAGGCAAATCAAATACAGCAGTTCAGAAAATTACAACCATCCCATTGTTTGACTTTCACAGTCTCGATTTCAAGCCTTCTGATTCTTAAGCAAAGCAAGATTCAGGTTAGTATTTTAACAGCATGAGATCCAGAGCATTAATTACGGGAGGGACAGCTGGTTTTTTGGGGTCAGAGGGGCCACAATGCAACTCAGGGATGCCCAGCACCCTCTCACAAAATGAGTTTGGTGTGTCCACGTACTTTTTAACCAGCACTTTGGGTCCCAGTTATAGAAATCACGTACAAACATTTTTAAAGTCTTCTAATTGATATGAATAAATAGTAATAGTGTATTTTATACATTAATGGTTACAGGGGGGTATAAGTTGTCCGAGAGTGATAAAGTAATGCCTTTTCCTGCATAATTAATGGCTTAAGAAATGGCATCTGGACGAATTAGCACTCACAAACATGCAGGTAGGTGAGCAATTTCCTAAGTGCAATATTGATTTTAAAGATTAACAACATTTTCAGAACTTGTGTGCTGCCACGCGCTTATGCCAGATGTCCAAATACCTAGCTGTGTAGCTAGAATGAAGCCTCAAATAAGTATCTGAGTTGAAATAAGTGTCCTATTTCCTACTCTCTAATCTTGTTTGCAGCTCTGGGAGTCCCGCCGTTCTCAACATCAGTTGGTAGTCAACAAGCAAATAAAGCCTATGTTGGATTAGTGGATTTTGTTCCCCCCTTAGGACCTGAACATTTTTTCTTTTCTTTAATGTTCAGACTGAAACACTTACTGCATAATAACAACAACCTGAGTCAGATGCAAGATGCATAACTGTGAAAAATATGTTCATTGCTTTCCTTGCAGCCTGCCAGTTTGGGAAGGAGAGAGTCTGGCTCGTGTTCAAGCTTTAGGGATTGTATCATCATTTTGAATAGAGCCCAGGATGCTTCTGAGACAGGAAAGTCAAAGAGCCAGGGGGCTTTATAATCTTAAAAGCACTACTGGAAAAGTATGAAATGGTCAAAGAAAAAATCAATCAGGTGAGAGCTGTAATTAGACTGTGGGAGCACCTTGCAAGAAGGCACTCCTTACCTCTCTCCTCGTGCTGCCTCACCCACCAGAGAGGACGGCAAGGACCAGACTCACTGTCCTAGAGCAACAGAATTGGTGAAACCAAGCCTGTACAACAACCCCTCGCTTTAATTTTCTCTCTTTTGAATGCCAGACCCCCAACGTGGATCAGCATGTCCAAAGATGGGCTGGTTCTACTTAGGAGACAGCTGACAGGAGAAAACACTTCATTTCTGGGCTGTGTGGGTGGTTCCAGCCAAGCTCATCTTGATGGCGATATGAAATTCTGAGAGAAATGTCCCCTCATTCATTTATATAGAAATAATTATAGACGTGTACAACCATACCATGGAGACATGCAGAGATCAGCACAAATTAATGCAAACTGTGTGTTTATTCTGATACAGGAGAAAAGTTCATCGAAGCTCCACTTCCCCTGTGTTACTGATGCTAATTGTGCCCCAAGGCACATGTCCTGCACGGGGTGCACACAGGCAGGAATTTTGGGGATATTTTCCTTTTGCAAAGTCCCAATCCCCAGCAGTCTGTCCTCACCTTTGGTGATGGAGCCAGACAACACAGGCTCCCAACCAAAAGCCTGGCAAGCCCAGAATCTTCTCCTACAGGATATTTTCTGTGGGTCTTGCTACTGACTGGGCATTCTGTGGATTTTCCATGCATTTTCTTGATGAGAAAACACCTTCAGTGACTTTTCCTACTGGCTGTGAAAAGCCAAAATTCAGCTGCTGACACTAATATGGCATCAGAGATTCTTTTAAAACTGGCTTTGGTGGGATCAATGAAATCAAAATAGAATGAGCTCTCTACAGGTAAGTGTGTGGGAATGCATTTCCCTCTCTGGCTGTGGCCATGACCTTATGGCACTGCAAACTTCCATTCAGGCAGAAGCATCTCTTTTTTCACACCACCGATGAATCTCACATTCTGCTTGGCTCTTCTGTGAGAGCCAAAGCTCGGTTTATTGTCACGGAGCTGGTGTGTGGCCCTGCATCCTGCACAGACAGCAGTGCCTGCTTCAGCATTCTGTGACTGGCAGGTGCCACATCCCCCTGTGACATGTCACTGTGCCCAGGCGACACTGTGCCACCACCAGACCTGCAGGGACAGGAGCGGCACTGCTCATGGCTCTGTACCATGGAGATAAAGTCCTAGTGCTAAAGGAGAAAGGATTTCCTTCAGCTGTGTTTGAACAGAGAAATAAACCCTGAGCCCTGCCTGGTCTCAGCAGAGGTCAGAGGTTCAGATCTTCAGTGTGGCTTTCACTCAGTGCCCTTGTTGCACATTTTGTGCTGCTCTGCTCCTCCAGTTTCTGTATCTTCCCAGTGGTTTCCCTGCTAGATATTGAGACCATTTATGACAGAAGACAGGAAAAATTGGCACAATAATCTACCTATTTTTAATTTCTCTCAAGACTACTAACCCTATTCCATATGCACAGCCTGCTGACACCTCCTCTCTTTCCCTCTTCATTAAACCATCTTGAAGAGCAGATCTCATTCCAAAAAAGCTGTGAATCAGCCTCCTCCCTGGGTAACACTTCTTTGTTCTGGCTCAACTTCTAGAAGTTATTTTGATATCCTGCATGCGTTAATTCTCTCCTTGGAGGAAAGGACTCTGAGAAATGAGAGGTTTAAGCTCACATATTTTACCTTACACATGCAGTAGCCAAAGAGTGTGGCTGGCTCAGCTCTTCCTGCTGGTGCACTGTCACAACTTGTTGAGCCATGGTAAATCAATTGTGCTTCCAACCTCTCAATCTGATTCCTCAACCGCCTTTGAAGGTGTCATCTTCCTTCTTTGCACAGCTTTGCAGCTTGATTGTTTAATTAATGTAGAATTTAACTTATTCTGAGG
Source organism: Origma solitaria (assembly GCA_013397895.1). Taxonomy (NCBI): domain Eukaryota; kingdom Metazoa; phylum Chordata; class Aves; order Passeriformes; family Acanthizidae; genus Origma; species Origma solitaria. The sequence continues at coordinate 622,993 of VZRL01000730.1, forward strand.
GCTTTCAGTTCTCCACTTGAACACTGGATATTTCAAAAGTTCCAGTGAAACAGCATTGCTTAGAGAAGTGCCCTATCAGTCAAGGCCAGGCCCTCTCCGACATTTTAGAGATGATGAAATGAACACATCTCTCTAATCTAGTACATAAAAGAGATTTTTTGCATCTGTTTTCTCCTGGTTTCACCAAAAAGAGGAGCTGAGCTTGGTATCACACTGCAGTCTATTCACCCACTCCAATGTCTACAGGGAGAAAATGTCAAAAGGGGGAAAATGCAGGAAAGGTAAACCATGGAGGAATTCCTGCTGGGCAGGAATATGGGCAGTGGCATAGCCTACAGTGACAACAAGGAATAGATTCACTCCAAATCTTTGCCACTAGCAGGGTGGGACACAGAATGTTTCCCAAATCTTTTTTATGAAGCTGTGTTTTGAGAGTCCCTGCCTTGGGGCCACCGAAGGAACAAAGCCAGGAGCCACAGATGAGAGAGTTCCCAACCTGCTGCAGGGCAGCCTTGGGTTTGATCCCTGGTTTAATTCTGAAGATACATCACTGAGGTATTGGAAATACCCTCCAGTTTTCTTCTTGCTGTCACTTGGGGATTGTCCCTGAATGTCATCCAAACCCATAGATGCCGCCAGGTCACCTGTGCAGTGGGACTGCAATGCTCCTGGTGGCCAGGAAATGGCTGTTCATTTACCTGCCTGTTACATTCTCTGCAGGATTGTTTTATTTGATCTCAGTCCTTCCAGCTGTGCAAATTTTTCACCATTATGTCCCTTTTGCTCGTCGCTGCTGATGGGTCAGCAGCACTGCACCGCGGCACTGCTGGCAGGGCACCGAGTTCACAAAGTGCCTCAGTCAGCAGGCTCTGACTCCAGCAGAATCCCCTCCTGCTCCCCAGCGAGCAGCACTGCCCCACAGCTACATCCAGCCTTGGTACACTGTGGCAGGACATCCCCCCCGGCATGTCTCTCTCCATGGCTGATGCAGAGATAACTCAGATTGAGCCAAAAGCCCATCAAGAAGTTATCTCTTGGTGCCCGACAGTCTGAGATCTCCAGCCTTGAATCCACATCTTGGTATGGAGAGAGGATGTGGAGAGAGATGAAAGAAATGAGTATGTGACCGAAAGACACACTTTTACACTATAAAAGACACACGAAATATCACAGAGGCAGAAGTTTTTCGACATGGACACTGGAATGTGAAAAAGCTTCTCCCCAGGGTTTGGACGCAGCCTTGTGGTAACTTCCTTGAGGATTGAGTGAGGATTCTAATGTCACCAAATTGGAGTTTGGTAAGATCCATTGGTTTCCTAAATTGTATTTTCTTTGCTAGCAATAACAATAATAAGAGGTACCTTTATCACATGCTGCACTCTTAGCTATTTTTAGCTTTGCATTTGTTCTGTGTAGTATGTAGTTTTGTCCCAAGTCTAATGTTTATTATTTACTGTGTCTAATAAATGATAATTTATGTCACATTAGACCTAATCAGTCATTATTAACGAATTTGCGAACGAGACCGGGTCTTGAGGTGCTGGCCACCCCAAGAAGAGCTCCCGCCTGCTGCCAAAGGCCTGGGCAAAGGCAGAGATTCAGCTAAGCTCCTGTCCCCATTCGTAACAAACACCAGAGACATCAGGATGCTAAGGCTGGATGCTAGCCCAAGCTCCCTCAATAACAACCCAGTGTGAGCCCAGATGAGCTGTCAAGCTGGCTGATGATGCTGTTTTAAATTCATGATAATATATTTTTCTAATTTAATCTCCAAAATGGAAATGCACATTTCAGCTCATGATTTCCAACTTATCTCCTATTTCCTCTCAGCTTTTCAGTGTTGCTGAAATGCCTTGTGCTACAGGCAAAACACACTGATTATGATGGGGCTTTTCTTTCAGCAGCTGCCACTGAGCAATGTCACACATGGAGAAAATGGGAAGTTGACTCTGCCCAGTTGTGTCAAACGTTTGAAAAGAAGAGAGCAAAAAGAACTCATGGTAAAATGCAGGTGGTAACTGTGGCTGTGGTACCCTGCTTTAAGAAAGAGTGCAGAAGAGGGGGTTTTTTAAAGAATTTAGACATGGTAAAGCTCCATGGGGTGAGTAGTTTGATAAAAATCAGCCCATCAAAAATGCATGATATGTCAGGCACAGTGATTAACTGAGCTCTGGCTTTACAGCATCAAGACAGATGCATCTGTGTATCTCTGAAAAGTAAGGGAAGATAGGAAACTATTCATTTCCATAATGTAACTAAAAAATGTGTGGCCAAAACCTTGTTCATACCAATGTAGCAAAGTCTGCCCCTTCCACAACAGGGACAATTTTTTTTTTCTGCTCCAAGGGGTGAGTGACACACCGGAATTTAAATTCTGAAATTAAACTGAGTACATGTACGCCTTGCACATTGTAGCCTTGGAAAACCCCAGTGATTCTCATCACTCACGCCCAGCGAGACAATGCAATTCGAGTGAGAGCCGGGAGGTTCCTGATGATCTGAGGCACATCGTGCAGCACCGTGGGATGCGAGGCTTTCTGTTTGAGGGTGTCCTCTGCCTACAGACACAGAGGAAACCCTGCTTGGATCCAAACGGGGCAAACACAGCAAGACACACAGTTACTCATTGCCTTCAAATAACAGCTGTCCTGAGGCAGCACATCTCTGCCTTTTTGCTGTCGAGAGACTTTGCACTCTGCGAGGGCAACCTCGATTAGAAGCTGCTTGTTGTGACAGCCCGGGGAGAAGTCTGTGTCGGATCAAAAACCCCCTCTTTGTCTTTGGAGAAAGAGGCTCTCCCTCTCCTTTCCAAGGTAACCTCCTCTGAACCAGCACTCTGTGCTCTCACCTCCGTTTTGGATAAAACCATTCCCCCTCAGAGAGGAGCTGAGCCCAGCAGGTGAACAGCCAGGTACGAGGGACTCATCAAAACCAGCAGCTGCGCGTGACTCTCCCTCTGCAACAACAATCTGCAGTTGATAAGGGACATTGATTTTCAGCAGATTCAGTACCCTGAGCCCATTTGGGAGTGGGGAGCTGGAATTTCTTGGTCTAATTACATGGCCAGAACTTTGACATTTTGTTGCTGTGAAAGAAGGGGCAGGGAATATCAGGTAAGAAAAAGCTGTAGGACAAAGCAAAGCCAAACTCTAAACCCAGATTGTCCCTGAGGCTGGTGTTTGAGCACCGTGACGGGCACCCTGACGGCACCAAAGCGTGGGTGAGGGCTGCTGGCTCTGCCCACGGCCAGGAGGGAGGGAGCCAGGCTGGCACATCTGCAAGCAGAGCCTGCATGAGAGGCATCCTGGCAAGCCCTGCCCCGCTGAACCGCTGCCTTTCCAGCTCACTCCTGGCCTCCGCACAGGCACCTTCTGCCTGGCAAAGCCGGGACACAGCTGCTTTTTGCAGTCCTGTCTGTAAAACAGGGCCAAGGCAGCCCCTGCCTCTTGTGTCCTTTGAGCCCATGAATGCTGCTGGCTCGAAGGCAGGAGCACCGAGAGGCCATTCCCAGCCCTGCACAGCTGCGCGCTTTGCCTACGCGACACATTTTGGAGGAGCGAGAGGCAGCGTGCGCTCCCAAACTGTCACATTGCACAATTCTTCCTTTTCCCCTGGAGCCCTTTTCCCAACAGCTCGGATGTTTCAGCTGGGGTACTGGGAAAAAGCTTTCCCCAAAGTGAAAATGGGAGGACAGATCCCACGGGATGGACATCTGCCAGCCGTGCCTGCAGTGCTGAGCACATCAGAGCCGAGCCGTGCTCGTCGCGCCGGGGCTCGGTGGGAATTAAACCCAGGGGACCCCATCCCCTCTGCTTTGCTGTAACCGCTGTGGGAGCTGAAGTTCAGATCTGTGCCGCACACTTTGAAGATGCGAGGGATTAATTTAGTCCCTCGAAATATTCCTGCCTCCCAAAGTACACAGAGCGAGCGCGGCTCTCGTTCAGCGCTCGCGCTCGGGGAAGAGGCTGTCATCCTCGCCATGGGGAGGCAGGGATTGTTTTCATTCAGAGCAAGCGAGAAAGCTGCATCTGATGTGCAGCAGACAAAAGCTGCGATGAAGATGTAGTGCTGGGGAGGAGGGGGATGGAGAAGCGCTCGCGGCGTGGCTTTCAATTAGGTGCCCTATTTTGTTGGCAGGGCTGGGGAGGTGTTTTAATCTGTTCCGTAGGCAGACGGTGATTGCTCAGGACCAGTGTCCTCTGCGAGGATGCTCATATCTCCATACGAAAGAGGAAGAGAGAGGGACTATCAAACAAATGTTAAATCATGAAAGCAGCCACACAGGCCTATTAAAGTCTCAGGGAGCGCTGTCGCGTCTGCTTTCCCGACTGACAGCTGCACTTTCAACTTCATTTCACAATTCGGGAGATGTTCATCACTCAGCCGCTCCCCCAGACTCCACTCAGCCGCTCCCCCAGACTCCTCTTGCATTAGCAACACCTGGATCCAAGGCTTGTTTGCCATTAGCACGTAGATATCAGAGATTTAGAGTGGATTTGGCCTAGAAGGTGAGATTTAAGGGTTTGCTGTAACAAACTTGGTGGAAATTCTAACAGCACATTCTCTCATGGACTTCATGTGTTTTATGAGTTGTTCAACACAGCCTTTGAGATGTGCAAATAAATTCCTTGCATGAGTCCATTCACAGCTTCTTTAATGCAGTATCTCTTTGGATTAAATTTCCACCTTTCCAGCATGGTTGGACGTGGCTTTGTCACCCCCATGGCTTTGGCAGGGCAGCTCCTTCCGATTGCAGAAGTCTAACGAGGCAATTTGCCCCTGCCAGATGCCACGGGAAGGCTGGGAGATGAGGAGCTGTTAAAAGCAGCTATTTGAGCATGGTTCCAGGCTCCAGCTCAGCAGGGCAGCAGGTCAGGCAGCTGCTGGACGGAGCTGGAAGAGCTGCTGGGATGAGAGGCATTGCAAAGTGGCCGTTCAGCAAAACCAAGCTCCGGTCTCTGCTCCCAGCACCGTGCCAGGGTCAGGGCAGTGCTGTCTGCCTGCTGCTGCCTGAGATTCCTTTCATTTTCTGAAGGAAAAGGTGTGTCTTGAAGGAAGTCACTTCAGCTCTTCTTTGGTGGTGGAAATGGTCCAACAATGCTGTGCAAGAAAACAGTAAGTCCAAAAGGCTCATAACCTCAAATTATGAAAAGCAACTGAAAATGAACAGAAGTTCCCGGATTTGCAAGTGTTGTCTGAAGTGACATTGCAGGGATCCTGGCGAGTTATACAGTTGTTGTGCTTTCTCTTAGATAGACTGTAGCACTAATTCACCCTGGGAATTTAACTTGTCCAAAATTCTCTTTGCTCCAGGTTCCTGGCTGTAAAAGGTTAGGAAATGTACATTAGGAAATATAATCATAATTCATGAAATTCATGATTTAAGAGAGGTGGGGAACCTTCACCTCTGAGGGGGTCAGGAGCAAATGGTCTGATGAGGAAGGTTTCTGGCACTGCTGGGGCACAGGGGTGGAGGACTATCTTCCCAAATTCTACTTTATTTTCTCTCCACACACCAGCCTGAGAGGGGACTTCCCAGGAATAGATAATATGTACTTAAGGAGCACCAGGACATCCTCAGTATTCAAAGAGGATACGTCCCAGGAACTGTTATTTTTGCTCTCATCCCGTTCTGGGATTTGACACTGCACATCCTTGGAGCATGTTCTTCCCTTGCCAGCAGCAGAGGAGCAGAGGGAGCAGGAGCAGGCAGGGATCTGTGGGAGGCCACACTGCTCTGGCAGAGCCTAGAGCTTTTCATTCCTGACATTTACATTGGCTCCCCGCTGCACCCCAGTGTGAGCATGGCTTTCACCCTGCCTAACTCTAAATGCCTACAATGATTTTTCTCATCCCAAACATGCTCAGATGAGTTACACCTCGGAAGAAAAGCCTTCTCCCTGTTTCCTGTGGAGGGAGTACAGCCAAGGGCTGCACCGCACAGCACTGGAGACACTGAGGCAGGCAGGAGGGGTCCCTGCTGCCCAGCTCTGCCTGGGAACACTCTGCCTGTACTGAATCCACTGAATAAAATTAGGTTTCCATAAGGCACAGCCTCATGGCAGAAGCATCTAACTTAAAGGATGCACAAATCACTCTGGGGCAGCAGAATCCATAGAAACTCATTACCAGTGTCGTGTTGTCTGGAAATTGAGCTCTGGCGTGAGTTTTCTGATGCCCAGTGAGAGCTAAACTAACACTTCAAAGGCTTTGCCAGCAAGATGGAATAAAAACTGCAGAAACTAAATATATCTAAGAGCGTCCCCCTCAGCCAAATTTGACCAGAGTCAGCCCCTGAGTTCAAAATGCTCACAAGCACACAAAGCACTGTGGTGTTGGTTTGATTTCTGCTAAAACTAAATGGAAACAAAATTCTGACTCTGCTGAAGTCAATCACATCTCTGTGCCCAGGAGTTTCCTCAGAGCAAACCTGAAATTATTTCTTTCCACAACAAGGGGATGTTGCCAACTGAGCTCTTTGGAATTGCAAACGCTTCCCCATCATGCTTTATTTTTCCATTATCTTGAGTGCTCATAAACCTATTGCCTTAATTTTAATAAGATTACATACAGTTTGGTATAAATGCCTTCTATCCATCACTATATTAGAGAAAAGAGAAACAATAATAACTTAATTATCTCTTATGCAGAAACTAATTATAATTCTCTGGATTCATAATCAATACTTTAAAGCTGTTCTATCTCAGAGAACAGTTTGTCAATATTTTATATACTGTTAATAATTCATGGGTTTATTGCACAATCAAACAGGAACACAACTGCAGAAGGTCTCAGCACAAGGGGAAACAGCAGATGGAAAAATGAAATGGAAGAATTTCCATTCACCCTCAATTTCCCTTGAGGGTATGAGGTGAGGGGGAGGTGGACATAGACACACCACACCACCAGCTTGCTCCATCTCTGATCTGCAAGGGTCAGGCTGTGTTTGTACGGCAGAAGAATTGGTCAGTGGAAAGAAACACACCAAAAATCCCCACTGAAAGAACCAGTCCGAAGGGGAAATAGCATTTTCAAGGGTGATGTCAAAAGTTAGTATTTCCACTGGGAGTGTGCATTTGGGAGTGTAGGAGAGAAGGGACGAGGAGTGCCCCATTTGAGAGGCAACCAGCAGTGTCCTGCCTCAGCTCTACTGTCAGCTCTGTCCTAAGAAACGCAGAGACATAAATTACAGTCTCCTTTCTTAATATCCTCCTGTCTTGAGCCAAACACTTGTCCAACACTTGTCCTTTGTTACTGCAGTGCTGCAAATGTTGACTCTGCTGTCCAAACGCCTGAGCCCAAATCACTCAGGATGACGCAGTCTCTCAGTAACCCCTGCAGGGATCACCTCAGGAGGTACAAAAACTGCCTAAAAACAGAGACACATGCAAGCAACAAAGTGAAATATTAATTATAATGATCTACTTGGCATTTGAAATCATCATCACCTTTTGAAGAGGAGAGAACCTAAAAAAAAATGAGAAAAAAGAGCTCCTCGGGTCAGCCTGAACATTTGCTGTCCCACGCATGGGAAAACACTCCTGCTGAAAATAAGATGTTACAGTCATGAGGACTTGGAAGGGAAATGGGGAAAGTGCTGGCCGTGATCCTGAGCAATTAGGGACAGCTGCCTGTGCTGGTGGGCTAACGTGTGCAGCAGGAGAACACAGTCTGTGGCAGAGATGCCGTTCTGCAATCTGCGCAGAGAGGTCGTAAAAGAGGACTTTTGGCTCCAAAAATCTCAGCTGGTGCAGCAGTGAAATCAAGGCCTCCTCTCCAAAGGAAACCCCAAGAGCCAAGCAGCAAATGCCCTTAGCCTGAAGGTGTGACTCTGATCTTCCGATGGCTCCTGCAGTGCCCAGCGCACAAAGCATCCTCTCATCAGTCTGTGCCACTGTAACGAGTGTGGCATTGGGTGGGCATGGCAGGGCTCTGGGAGCAGGGGCTGCTGCAAGGGTCACTGGTGGGAGAAGCTGCAGGACACTGCCCATGCTGTGTCCCACAGAGCCAACGCCAGCCAGGACAGACCTGCTGCTGGCCGAGGCCGAGGGAGGGATGGTTGGGAGCAACTCTGGGATAACAGATTTAAACTGGGGAAAAGCTGTTGTGCAACGGCAGCTGAATAAAGGAGTGAGGAAAAGGAGTCAGGAAAAGGAGTGAGGAAGAGGAAAGGAGTGAGGAAAAGGAGTGAGGAAGAGGAAAAGGAGTGAGGAAAAGAAGTGAGGAAAAAGAGTGAGGAAAAGGAGCGAGGAAGAGGAAAAGGTGCTGCAGCCCCCAGAGCAGCGATTGCCCTGCAGCCCATGGTGCAGCTGTGCCCCTGCAGCCCTGGAGGTCCATGGAGAAGCAGAAATCCACCTGCAGCCCCTGGAGGAGTCTCCCAAAGGAGGCTGTGGCTCACCACAGTGGGAGTGATCTCTGTTTTTCCTCTTTGTGCTGGTGTGTCTGTAGTACAGGCTGGGACAGAGCAGTTCTCACTGCACACTGACATTTTTGTTTTGATTACATCTTCCTTTTAATATCCTTATCAACTTTTATAAGTGTCTATAAAATAGGTGCAGGATAGTAAAAGTCTTCAGAGTAAGTAAATGGACATTGTGCTAAATGAGTTATGCCTTTGATGCTATTATCTCTAAATCAACATAGATTATTCAGGCTAGGGGCTTTTAGAATCATAAGTGGCTGAGATCATTTCTCAGTTCATCATCCTATTACCCATAATGAGAAAATACTTCTAAATATGAAGATTACTCTTCCAAAAGATCCCTTGTGAACAATTCCCCAGGCACTGACAATATTTATTAACTCCTTTCTTTCTGCATGGAAGGGACTGAGAGAAACTCAAAATCCTCAAGGATTATCCTGAAACATTCAGCAACTCTGAATTTGCTGTCACTCTCCCGGGACCCCTTTGGCTCTGCAATCCCATCTCGAACAGCACTTGTTCAGCTTCCACCTCTGCGGCTTCTCCTCTGCAGTTATGTAAATCCAGCTGCTGGGGCTGAACCTGGAGCGCCATAAAGCCTTTTAAAACTTCATTTCATTATTTTTGAGTGGCTCTGTTTATGCTGGTATTAAGTTTCCATTTCATCAGGCATAAGTTCTGCTGTCTCCCCAGCCAATGATTTCTGCTTGCAAGCTTGAAAAAGTGACAGCTCCCTTCCCTGCCCAAATTGGGAACACCCACAGCGTAACTGTGATGGAGCTTCCCTGTCATTCCTTCATTTTTCCACACCTGTACCGACTCGTTTCCTCATTGTATGGGTAAAATTACTGGGTTTATTTATTGGGCTGCACATTTCTAAGAACCTATTTAATGCACAGTTTCATGAGACAGTTTTCATGGAATATAAACTTCATATTTCGGCTCGCGAGTAACAGATTCCTTTTACCTCGCGCAGCTCTCTAAAACAATATCTCCTTTTTCTGCTGTGCACGGAGAGGTTCCAGCACACCACACCCACCAGCGAATCCCATCTGGGAATGCTGCTGCTCTTGCTGAGTTTAGTCCCATTATATTTTCATGGAAGAAGCTCAGGTCTGGGATTAAGGAGCTCATTAGGTGTCCAAATACAGCCGTGAATGTCCCGTGCAGCACCATTTGACATCAGCTTTTGCTAACTGCATTGCAGAATTCCCCTCTAATGTCCATTTACTCAGCTAGTAAAAATCAAACCAGCTACAAAAGGTCGAGGCCTGGCTGAGCTATGAGCCACTCGGCATCTCAGAGGAGGTTTCACAAAATCTTCTCCATTTCATTGCAAAAATTACCATGCTCTAGTTGGCCAAATTAGTGCCATATTTCCATTTGTGTAAACCGCACTTCTGTAAATCACAGATTTAATGTCTTTTCCTTTTACAGCAGAGCATGAAGCAAATGCAAATGAGGGTTTTTTTCTCCAGGTGAACTGGGGTATTTTGCATGTTATATGAAGAGCAACTGCTACCTCCAACTTCTGCCCTGCTTTGCTACTGTTTCCTTAACCTGTTTTCATTAAAAATCGCCCGTGATGATCTGATTATTTATTACAATTTGCGCGGTAGTGAGGTATTGTCAGAGATCTGCATCTGCAAATAGCACATGATGTTTGCAAATGTTTTATTTCAGAATTGTTTGAACGATTTTATGGGCAAACACCAGCCCGGGTGTTAATGAGCAGCTCTTTGATGGCAGTTTATGACAGACTTTTCTTGTACCATCACAAAAGTTGAAAGAACCTCTCATTAGCACCATGTCAAACCAGAAGCCTGAGGTTTCCTTGCTGAAATAATTTAGTGATATTAAACATGGGGAGCAAGAATTTACAAAAGAAGGCTGAAAGTTAATGTGAAGGGTGAATTGTTTTACTCTTGCTTCCTGCGTTATCTTTACAATTTCATGCACAATATTTGCTGTCAGCTGCTGGCAGAGACAACACAGTGGATTAGAAGGACCCTCATCCAAGCCAATTTGACAGCCACATTCATCAAAAATAATCACTGGTTATTTGTCCAGTCTTTCATTCTTTCATCACAAGATAATTATCCAACAGCCTCTCCACATAGCTCCTTAACTACAGGTAAAGTACACCAGAAAATGCCAGCGTTTAGAAGAACATCCCTGGAACTATCAGAGTCTCCCAGATCTGTTTCCCCACAGTTTTGCACACATATGAACGTGTGATGATAAGAGGTTTATGAAACTCAGTTTTTAATTATGAAATTCAGTTTTTAAATTAGATGTGGGTGTTTTAACATAGCTGTTTCACTTCATGCTGTCTTGTCATACAAAGACTTTGAGATTCTCTGTCAATTCTTTTTGGTGAAATTTATTTTCTTTGCTTAGGCAGGGATGGATAAATCAACAAGGCCACACATCTTGGCTTCCCTGACAGAGGATCAGCGCTCAGGCTGTGCTTGTGACATCGTAAGTGCTGTGGGGACAGAAACAACCACTCAGGCTCTCCATCAGGTTCTCCATCAGTCAGAACTGAGGGGGCACTGCTGTGCTGTGCTGATATTCTCATTTAAATAGCAGTGCCATGGCCTTATCCCCAGGGCACGAGCAGCTGAAAGCCCTTGGTGAGCCCCACAGCTGATGTGCTTCTGACCAAACCACTCTTCTTTTCAGGCTCTTTAAAACCTTTAAAACCTTAGTGCTGAGCTGGGCTCTGGGGAGATGCAGGTGCAGCGAGGAGGGAAGGTCGGAGAGGTTTGGGGAAAGGTGTGGCCAGGCAGATCCAGGACAAACCTTGGAGCTTGGCTGGATGTGTTTGCTCAGCCACCAGAGCGGCTGGAGGCTGCAGAGGAGCCTGGAGTGCCAGGTAAGATCCACACCAACCGTGCCATGCAGGAATGTTCTCTCTGTAAGTGCTGTATGTTGCCAGAGCTCAGGTTTTGTTTTCTCCCTGTGTAAAAAAGCACTCCCTACACAGTAAAAATCCATTTATTTACACTTCACTGGCACATGAGAGTTATCCCAGAGATCCTGGGATGGGACTGGACAGAATAAGCTCCTGTTACATCCCTGCAAAGAATCCCCACGTTAACCTGAGATTGCTTTTTTTGAGACATGTTATTGCTGGATTCTGAATTTAGGGTGGTGTATAAATCAGCCAATGCCAGCTGCACTTAAGAGCCAACGCTATTTTACTTTTCCTGTGTCTTGAAACCCCCCATAAAGCACACTAATTTTTCTTAAAATAAGAATAATAATAAAATAGACTATGTATTTTCCCAAAAAATGTTTTGTATAATTTTAGAATGTCTTGTTTAATGACCATTATACACCCATTTAAAATAAAATCTTCGAGGCGTCTTCATCCTAAAGAATATTTTAACGTGATTTTTCTATTTTTCATTAAGATTCACTTCAAGAAAAGCAAAGACTGCTTTTCAGTAGAAACAGGCTCCCAACATGTGCTGCCAAAATCTGTGCTTGTCAATTTTTGGTGAAAATAGCTATTTTAGAACTGTTTATATATTATCAAAATTAGGTTCCAAAATGAGCTTCAGTATCTATTAAAAAAGGGGATAATATTATTTTAGAGAAACTAATTGGAAACTTGTTTTTAGCTAAAGTAGTTATTATTTCCATTATGACAAGCTGGAAGCAGATGAAATTCACCTTTATCTTCTCCAGCCTGGTGTCTCACACTATTTATTCAAACCGAAATTAAAACCTGACAGAATCCCAGCAAGACATTTTGCACCAGTTAAAGATTATTCTTCTGGAAAAGAACTTTTGTTCAACAATTTCATTACGTTGTTAGAAACCTATTTATTATAAAGGGGGGATATATTTCAATTTATGTACGTGGCCTTGCATATCTCCCCCTACCCTCAATAAAAAAAAAGCTTAACATTGTACTTTTCTAAGGAAACCAAATTTTTAGGAAGAAATGACCACCTAAAGACCACAGAGTGCAGGAGGTGTGGTGCAGCACAAGGAAAATCCATGGCCCGGCAGTGGCGTTGGGAAAGCGTCGCCTGCACATGGAAGCAGTGGGGTGAAAAATTGTTTTCTACTCTGTTAACTAAAGGATATTAAGAGGGATAAGGTCACAGGGGTGCAGGCTACTTTTCATATTTAGAAGAAATTTTTCCAGGAGTGTAAAATGATAATTGCACGAGGAAAGGGTGGTTAATAATTTTCCCTATTAATTCAAACGCACAAAAGTTAATTGCGGCTTGGCAGTCTGAGATATACAAATTAGGAGAGTTTAATTCTGCTAATCCTCAGTTTAAGTTGCAGGGTATTGAATATAAATATGATTGCCTCACAAAAGGATGAATTCTGCCTCCACCAAAGCCAGCAGGAGCTTTCCCATTGGCTTCAGAAGGAGCTGGGTTCGGTCCCACGTGTCTGGGTTAGCTGTGCACGGATGAGTGAACTGGCTCAGGGAAAGGGAGGCTAATATGATTTTTCTCTCAGAATATAGGCCAAAAATTCCTTGGAGATGCCGAAAAAGTTTGGAAAACTTCCCCAGCCCCGCTATTGAATTCAGGCAGCTATTTTTGGCTATTCGCCTGCACTGTGGATGAAGTTGAGCTCTCTGTGGTTTTCCATTTCCCAATTCATTGTCATACTGATTAAAGAGCCAATGCCAAAAATCCCTAAAATTCAAGGGCTGTAACACAACCTGAGCCATTTCACATTCAGAGCCTTCAAGAGTCCACCTGCTTGACCAAACTCTCCTCCTCCCCTGAATGTCACCACTTACTTTACACATCTCCTTTGAGACCATGTCAGGCTTTAGCCCCATCCTCCTGTGAGTAAACCCAGGGAGATCAGGAGAAAGCCAAGCAAATTCACTGTCAGAGGCTGGATATTGAAGGTGAAAATTGTGCTGTTGCCTTAAGTGGATGTAGGATGAGGAATGATGCAGTTGAGACCTCTGCCCCTGAGCTGGTATATTTTGGGAGCAATTCTTGTCTTTGAGCCCCTTTAAAATGACAATACAGCTATTTATCCATCTTTGCAAAGTATCTGCATACCTGTATAGCTGAGAAGTGTAATTTAAGGTTAATCAAGTGAGGAGGATTTAATATCTTACCGTGTGATATCTGGGCCAAGCACCCTGCCTTCATTTAATTTGAATTCATGTGCACAAATGACATGACATAAATAATACAATGATCAGTCCAATCAGCAATGTATATTGCTTGAAAATACCCATTTGGCTTGAAATATTGCAAGAAAATCAATCCAGGATCTCTATAGACTTAAACAAGAACACAAGTTACCAAACAGACCTGATGTGAGCCAAACCCCCTCAATGTGAGTTCAGTTATTGCTGACCTTTCAGCCATTATTCACCAATTTAGGGGAAAAGCTGAACCCAGAGTGTTTTCAAAACCTGTATGCTATTTCCAAACACTCCTCCTGCCTTCCTGGTGATGATTATTATATGCTGTTCTAATTAAACAGCTTAATTTACATCTCCCATCATGAGAGGGTATGAGCACCAGAGCAGATTTATCTCTCTGGATTGCTTCCCTCAGTCACTACAAGGCTGCAGCAGCATTTTCCCCTTGGACCTTCAAAAACGCAGAAACAGAGATGCTCTGTGATTCTGAGTGAAATAATTTTGATGTCACAAGAAATGTCATTAAAACTACCGCAGTGTTTTAATAAGCTCCTTCTTGGGAGAATGGATTTTCAGCCTCTTCGCATCAGCACTCGGCAGAGTAACTACAGGGAAGCTTTGTGCTTGTGTCCCTGTTACAAAATCCGTTTCTCAAGGGTTTATAATTACAACATGCCCATAAAAATTTACTTTAGTCTGAAGCTCAGGATATAGTTTCTCAGATGGGGAGGAAATATTGCTGGCTGAACTTGGTTTAAATCAATTTTGAGTTTCAAGAATACAAAAATAATAAGGTTTGTGGGTTTTATATGCTTTTTTCTGTGGTTCTATAATTCAGAAAGAAATCACTTTGTAGAATAAAGTGTCATGTTTGTTTCTAAAGCAGAGCGGGAGAAAAAAAATAACATAGATAAAACTTTTTATAGTGGCTAGTGAAAATTCTAAGGAATTTATATTCTTCAAGAAGTTCCCACCTTCATCTGTGGCTGGTGACAGGACAGAGAGGTGTTCAATCAAAGCTGTCTTGTGCTTAGCTGATTCCAAGAGGCATTTTCCTCATTTCCACATTACAGCACCGAGAAGGAAAGCGGAATGTGCCCTTATAAAGATTGCTAATAAAATCATCAATAACTGGGCCGCACACAACCGAGAGTTCCCATTTGTACTGGCATTGCCAAATGTCTTGCAATATTTAGCCTTTGGCTTTTATCGATAAAGAATGGAACGGCGCTGCTAAACTGAAATATTGGCAACGCGAGCACAGCCCAGCAAACACAGTCAGGAAAAAAAAAAAAAAAGACAGAAAACAAACCCTATAAATCTTAGTGTAATATTTTTAATTTTGTTTGGAATTCACAATCAAGTCAGTTTTATCCAATTAAGTGTTACCCAGTCTGTCTTTGTCACCTCTTCCCTATTAGGCAAAATGTTCCACTTCTCAATATTCTACTTCTGTGTCAAATTGACAGGGTCATTTTTCACATGGCAAGCTGAGATTAAGGTGATATTAAACCACTTTGCATAAAACAAACAAAAGCATGCTGCAACAGAAAAACTGCCTGTTTTCTCCTGCTGGTGTCATGTAAGGATGCCCTTCCTAGCTCATCTGGTGGGTTCCTGAATCTCTGCAGCTTTCCTAGCCCCAGGGAATACCGATATGATATCGCAGGTTTGGAAATTGTGTTTGGGCCCTGATCATAACACTCTCTTTTTCCCATCAGCAGTTTTCAGCATAAAGCAGCGAGATGCAGCCAGCCTTAGGAACCTCAGGGCCATGAACAGGCAGTGCAGGGGCACCCCCAGAATATTGCAAAAAAGATGCGTTTGCCACAGGTAAGCTTTTTCCTTGCATTTCAAGGGAAGGACTGGGAGTGTTTTTAACTAGTTCAGTTACATTATAAATTTTAAGCCTAGCACCAGGATTTCTTTAGAGTCAATCTATATAAGGAGAAATACCTCTGTGTGTATTTCCACCTTGCAATGGATCAAGTATGTCACTCCCACGAAATGACTGAATAAATGATTTTTTTAAAAAAACCTTATCAAGAGACATAGCTATAAATGCGTTTGTCCTTCGTTCAACTTCAGGCTTTTAGTATTACTGATTCAGATTCCATATGTAAAGAAATATATTGAGTACGTGCGTGGGTAGAAGAGGAAGTATGTATATCTTCCATGCCTGGCTGGAATCCAAACGTGTTCCTAAATCCCAAAGGAATTCTGCCCGTGTGACATCCTGGTGGTGCAGGAGCGTGTAACTGTGGGGGAAAGGGTGGGCTCCAAGGGGCAGACAGTGCTGTGCACAAAGACGCAGTAATAAACCTGATGGGGATGGTTTACTCCACCATAAAGATTGTCCATTTCCGTGGCAGCTCTGGAAATCCTACAGCAGATGTTGATTTTTGGGTAATCGAATCTCAGCTTTCTGCTGTTGTACAATGTTTGATTTCTTATCAGTTTGGTCGTGGGTCTAGGAGGAGCTGCTCTCTGGTGCTAAAAGGCATTAGAGCTCAGATTTTTCTGTAAATTTGGACTGAAAACATCAGGACTTAACTATGCAACCACAGTTCCTGCAACAACACAGGGAAAAAAAAAGACACAGGGGCATCATCACAAAACTAATCAATTGCTGTAGCCCCATGGCATGAAGCAATCGATACCCCATGAAACTCCACTGTTTGTTGACCATCTCTTTTCAATATTTTCTTTTTAAATGTCATGGAAAGCTAAGCAGTCTGATTTTTCTGGGCGAGCCTTTAAAAATGCTTTTTTCTTCCTTAATAGGTAATTTCTCATGATCACTCCTGTGCTTCCTTTCTTCTGCAGTTTAGTTGGCACAACGAAAGGGAGGTTCACCCATATGAAAACAGTGCTATGCAATGGCCCACTGCAGGAAGAAAAATAAAAAACAACCTGTAAGAAGGGTAGCCAGACAACAGATACACATCCCAAATGAGGAAAAGTGAGATTCTCACTGGCCTTTTTCCCAGCAGGTTTTCCCATTCTTTTACAATATTACTTCGTTGCTTTTGTTCACATTTTAGACCTTGTAGTTTCTTAGCCAGTATTGCATAAGGTCAGGGGGCATCATCAGTTCAGCTTTCTCTGATGTACAAAACTTTCAGACAGTGATTTTTTTTTTTTTTCTCATACTCAAGTAACTTCGTAATGAAACGGTAACTTGGAACCCATAAATCCAGTTACTTGAGAATAAGTTTTAGATGGGCATCAGGACTTTAAGCGATGTATTAAAAAGAAAATGGATTTTTTCTGGGTTTGTCCGGTAGCATCCAGGACTCATAAAATTACATTAAATATCAGCTTCACTTCTCGCAATATTGCAGTGATGAAGAACTAGCTCAAAATTGATTTATTGATCCCTAAAAAGACAGATATATAAGGTTATTAAGT
Source organism: Origma solitaria (assembly GCA_013397895.1). Classification (NCBI taxonomy): domain Eukaryota; kingdom Metazoa; phylum Chordata; class Aves; order Passeriformes; family Acanthizidae; genus Origma; species Origma solitaria. The sequence continues at coordinate 639,969 of VZRL01000730.1, forward strand.
TAATACATCAATATGTGCAAAATCTATTACTTGGGCTTGTTAAGATTCCTGTGTTGGTTAACAGTGGACAAAAGGACAAGTCAGAAGCCTCGCCTCTGAAACATCTGCTCACAGACAAGGACTCAGCACTGTCCTTTCTGGAAGGTATCCATTTCCAGGCTGGAGTCAGAAGAAGCATCAGCTGATGTTTATTTCCTCCCAAAATTAAGACTTGTATTTAGTCTGTGTTCCAAAATTTGTACTCCATTTTTCCAGCTTTATCATCTATAGTTGTACCAGAACCTTACCTAGACTTATATATGTGTCTGAATTATTTGGCTAATTCTTTTTCCTGTGAAGTTACATGCAAGAAGAAGTGAATGTTCACTGTGTTTGAAAATCAGTCATGAGCCAAAGTGTGGATTTAAGGAGATATCTATATATATATTCAGGGAAAAATGTTTCACTTCACAGATGTAAACAAAATCCTTTTTCAGTCAGAGAAAGCAAGGTTCTTGCGGTCCTTCATTTTGAATCCATTAGAGTTTTCAATGATTTATTCACATGCAGAGTTTCTGTCTTGGTGGGTTTACTTTTGTCATGTCACCTTAATTTTTCTGATGAATTGCTAATGAGAGGTCAATTACTTATGGAAATTAGAAAAACATTCATTGAGGAACTGTACCGAGGCAAAGTGCGCTACCCCATAATGTTTTGATATAAATCATTACAGCATTAATGAATATTTTACTCTTTTTCATGTTACAGCTTATTTCCCCAACCTATAAAGTGGCCTTAAGATGATTTTGAAATGAACACGAGTAACTGTCCTAAAAATGTAATCATATTGTATTTACGATAAGCGCAGAGTATCTTTTTGCTCTTGCTATTAATGGTTTGCTCAGGCGCCTAAAAATGTAATGATGTTGTATTTACGATAAGTACAGAATATCTTTTTGCTTTTGCTATTAATGGTTTGCTCAGGCACCACCACCTTGCAGTGAGAGCTTCAGCTGATGGGAACAGCAGCGTCAGGAGCACCAGCCTTGCTGCGGTCAGTCGGAGCACTGATATTGTTGCCCAAAGGACAGGCTACCTGGAACAGAGGCCAAGACACATTAGGAGTATAAAAAGCGGACAATTTATTCAAGGCCTGCAAAAGCCTTGAAGGTACACTCGGGCAAGCAAAGCCCTCCTCAGGGATGACACCCAAAATGGACGCTGGGTCACGAGCCCTTCACCTTTTATAAGTTCTGTCCCATTATTGGCCCCTAATTCTCCAATCGCACCCTTGGGTGATGATGTTCACCACCCCAGGCCTGCTCCCCCCATCTCACAGTTGTTTACATATTTTCAGGCCCTAAGGCAATGAATATATCCTTGGATCTGTATTCAGAGCAATTTGTTTTGGCTAAAGGTGCTGGGAACAGAGGATTTCAGCACTTTGTAAGAAGCACAGAACTGCAGCAAGTTACAGATACATGCAGAGTGAAAAACTAGAAATACTTGAAGGCATCATTCTCTCATCTACCCTGGCTCCACTTCTAGGCACTGCGTGGTGGAAAATGGACATTCCTGGCTGGAATGGACATTCCTGGCTCCTGGCTGGCTGGATCAAATCCAAACTGGTGCTTGTAAATGATCCTCCTGACCCCAGGTATGCAGCACTGCAAGAAAGCATCCAGAGCCTGCAGCTCTTCACCCTGACCCCAGCGCTGGTGAACACCTCCTGCCTTTTTAGCTAAACACCGTCAAGAACTGGTGGCAGGTAGGAAGTTAAAACATTCTCTTCACAATTCACCTTCTTCCTGAGCACCTATTTTGTGTTTTCTAAAGGTCTTGAATGAATGGTATAGAAGCAGAAGAAAAGAGGCAGAAAGAATTCCAGGGAGCAAGATGGATAGTGGGTTAGTTGCAGTACCATGCAATTAAATTTAGAGGCCAGGGATATAATTCACTGCTGAAATTCAGCTTTGCGCTGTCGTAAGTTATTATTTCAGAGCAGAAGCTGAAATGACCAGAGAGGGGAAAGTGTACAAGCAGAAATATAATTGGACTTCAGTATTTCATATTGATACCGTGAGCTTTCCACTGCTAAGCACTGTTTCCGAGTCTGACCAGGGTAACACTGCAGTGTAAGATCTCCCATACTCAGGCCATTAGATTATCCCGTTTCCCCTGCAGGCACTGTAAATCAAAAGCAAAAGACATCCTATATGTTCTAAAAGACAGTTTTGTTGGCCTTTCCTTTCAAACACATTCTGAACACACATGTTTTTTATGTGAGTCTCATTTACTTCAGCTTTACTGTCTTGAATACAGATTTAAATTGGGGGGAGTGGAGGAAAGTAAAAAAATCAGACCTTGAAACCCAGCAGTTATCCACAGAGAAGGAATGTGGCAGCTGGTCAAATCAAAAAATTACTGTATCATCACGTGGATGTGATTTTTCTCAGTTTCTAAAGAATTACAAGGTCTTTGTCCCTTTGAACCAGGCTCAGTCCAGATTTTGGTGAAACCCCTGCAGTTATTTGACTCACACGTGTTCAGAACCCATCATTTTGGTGCAAAGAAATCCATTGTTCATATTAAGGGATAAATCAGTTGGTCCAAAGTACGGAGCTGCCACTTACCCTTAACATCACATTGGGTGGCACTCATTTTATGTCTCTCATCCCCTCTCCCTCCCTCCCTCCCTTCCTCCTCAGAAATATAAACACGAACAACAATGAGGTATCCAAGCACTAATCGAAAGCAATAGAGCTCTGCACAGATCAGCTCCATGATGGAATAACGAAGGGAGCATGGATCTAAGTACCTTCTCTTCATATCATAGCCTTCATATTGTTTTCAGGAGCATTTTTGTCAGGCAGTGATGAAAGGCTGAGAACAAAGTGAACAAAATTTCCTTTTACTGCTTAAAAATTCTCAGCTGCTTTGCTATATCAAAACGCTGTCTCTTTAAACAAATCGCATGGCTAAAAATGCCAAGTTATAATTCAGCAACTAACTCTGAAAATGACAATTTAATCAATCAGAACCAACCCTCCCGAAAACGAGGGGTGTGGGGAAAAAAAAGAAAAAAATCTTAAAGCTTTCATGCAATGCGAGTAGTTGAAACTATAAAAATGTTCAATCACTGTAGAACAAGCCTGCAGCATCAATGTTTATTAAAGTCAGGGGAGCCATTTATTGACCTGGGAAACAGCAAAGCACCAGCAGCACTGCTGGATTGCATTTTTATAGTTAACAAACGGAAGGCAATATTTTCCTTTTCTCTTTTAATTGTGATTCCATCAAATCCAAAAAGTTAAAAGCCTCCTGATTTTTAAAGGAAAGCAAAGAGAAGGATGCTCCACACCATTCTGCAGTCATTCTCTTTGCTCTGACTTCTAACATGGGGTTATATCAAATAATTTCAAATATTTAGGCTTCTCCACTCGTCAGCAGAATGACAGACCAGCATGTGCTCCCACCACCACTTCAGCTCATGGCAGAATATAGGGAGCTACCATTTTAAGGCTGGTTCTTTCTGCAATCAAAAAGGAATTACTGTATTTATTCATACAAAGGTCACCCTGCCACTGGACCAGCCAAAAGCATTCAGAATGAATTGTCCTCTCTCAAACTGACACCAGGCATTTCCTGCAAAGGCATACCTTGGTTGTTCTGGAGATTTTGTAATTCTGTTTTGCTACAAGCACATTTTTAAAACAAACCTTTCCACGCTGCATAAATTGTGAACTACCTAAGGCTATTAAAAGAAAAGCAACGTGAGCTGTGCTTACAGATCCGTGTTACCCAAATTACAGGAGTCTGGCTCCCACTGCATCCTTTTCATATCGTCCCCATCCACAGGAAAACCTGAGAAACGCGGGGCAGGGATTTCAAACCCTCTCTGTGCATCAAGTGCCACCTAAAGCGGTGTCGATGCCAGCAAGGGGGACTTCAGAAGCGACAGGATGAGTCAGTGCAGCTCGAAGGAGAGCCGGAGCCATCCTGTACCCTGCGTGCGTGCGGCACCAAGCGCGATGAGCCGCACAGCCTGTACAGGAGAGCATCAAAGGTGCTGAATATCATAACAAATCCCCCGGCACCAGGGCCTGGCAGCTGTCAATACACCACATGCATTAGCGCCTCGGAGAGGGCTGGGAGCAGCAGAGATGAAAAACGAGCCCTCCTTGAAAATGGCACCTCTGCCACGTGGAGGATTCCGCGCTCTCTCTGTAGGGAGCATGGGGTACCAAACTGCTGCTCTGATCGCACACAGCTCTTTACACCTTCTGCTCAGGTTTGCAAACAGACCTCCGGCAGCTCCACGTCTCATTTTCTTCTCCTCATTCATAGAGAAAAACACATAATATCTTTGCTTAAAACACAGCGGAGGAGTCTGACTCAAATTAATGACTCACCTGTCATACTATAAGAATTTTGATATTTGCAAGGGGGGAAAAATGCTTCAGGTATTCTGAGAGCTGTAAAAAGCTGCTTCAGAATTCAGAGACAGCTCATAAAAAATCAAATCATCTGATAGGGTGCTGTAAGTTTTGAGATACCCATTTTGCACTAATACCATACTACTCCAAGAATATGAATAAATAAAAGGTTATGGGAAAAGTAAGCCACAAGTTCCCTCAAATTAGATCCCATTGGTGTGAAATTACCTCACAGCTGCCACATGTGTTGCTCTAAGAGAGATTACTCCTTAAATAATGTTAACGACAACTTTGATTTGACTTCTTTAATTACTAGAGGGAGAAGGGACCACATTTCCGAGGAAGAAAAATCTTTTATCTGCTTGTTTAATGTACAGTCTTTGATGAGATGGAGCTCCTTTCCCTTAGTATTTCTGCTTTGAAAAAGAAATGGATTTCCAGGTTGAAAATGGAGCTGCTGGGCAGCAGTCAGCTGTGGGAGAGGTGTCTAATTGTCATTTACAATGACCCTTGATTCTCCTCTAAACATTGAGAGATTCTTTTTCTGTCCTAACCCCCCTCTCCACCTCACAAGCAGGCATATTTGCAGGGATGGATTCTTTGAGTTGCCTCCACCATCACCAGTAAATCATAAAAATTTCTCCTACAATCAATGGAGTGTCTTCAGATTTACCAGACAGTATAATCTGCTCCACAAGGCAGCTGATTGTTATCTATAACCTCCCCATCCAATTCAAGTGATGGGAGATGTAACCCAAAAATTTCCCTCAGACTTTTTTACTGCCAAAATAGATCACATTCTGTGGCAGCCTTTTTACAATCTCCACTTTTCTAAATAAACATCACAGAACCTACACCGCTTTTACTGCAAAATGTTTCTCCCTGCCTGCATCGAGGTGGGTTTTTAGCTGATATGGTAACAAACAGTGGCAGCAACTTTGTGCGAGCCTGGGGAGCAGCACCAAGACGTGGGGTGCAGTGGGGACCAGGGAGCACCAGGAATAATCTTCACGGTTAGGTGAGCTGAAAATCCCTTGCACTCTCCCCATCCCAGTTAGACATGGTGATGTAAATTATTAGGTGCAGCTCCCAAGGAGTTGCAGGCAGGATGCTTCTTCCCATCAAAGGTAGAGGGGAGATGATATGTGCCATCCCCAAATCCTAAAAAGGCTGTAAACAAAGTTTGCTGAGGAATTGTGAGCTGGGATGTTCTGCAGGATGGAGGGACAGAAACAGCTCTTGCAAAGGCCACCAAGCAAATCTGGGCTCTATCACAGCTCAGTGGCTGCAGAAGTGCTGAGGAGAGTGTAGTATTTAGAAGAAATCATTCAAAGTACATTCCTGGACTGTAAATGAAATGAAACTGCTCAGAAAAGCCCTGAGTGACATTGAGGGTCATGCAATTAAACACAGGACTCTGATTTGCAATTATCAACAAAAACCAAATGCATTATTAGAATGCACGACAAATAGAACACCACACCAAAAATGGGCAAATTCTGGCCGTACTCTGCCATTATATTAACAGCTTTCCCCTATTGGTTTGTTCACTAAGATTCAAACATATTCATTCTTTGATGAACATTTGCATTCAGCAAATGGCAAATTTCTTCCCAGCCTTCTTTTGTTGGGAAGGGGCGATAGCTGTTAATGAGACAGAACAGAGAAGGAGCTAAACAGCATCACTCCCACACTCACAATGTGACTTTCTCACTGGGGCCTTGAACTTCAGAGCAGTTTCAACTCGTTTACAGAGCCTGGGAGTGAAGGTGCCTTCCCTATATGAAAATTAAATATTTTCACGCAGTGTTATGACTTTGCCTTGAAGCATTTGCGGCTCCATGTTTCATTGACATTTGTGGTCATTTTAGTCCGCTGAGCTTAAATGTGTAATAAGGATGCCTGGATGTGGATAATTCTTCCTCCTTTCCCACTGCAATCAGGTTTTGTCCTTCATTATACCTTTCTGTAGAGTCTATTAGAGCATAAATCTTTGCAGAGTTCTTCAAGCTTTGACCTACATCTTGCATATACGGGAACTTTTCTCCCTAAATTGTCTTTTGGAGCACACCAGTTCATTAAAGTTTTGAACACTGAACCCTCACTCTTATTGCTTTATCACCCAGTTTATGTGCCAAATGTCAAAACAGGCATCAGAAATCTGATTTATGAGGCTATATAGAGAAATTGTGGTACTTTCTTGTGACTGGGAGTCAGCTGGCAATTTCCTATCAGAATTTCGTCCTCAGTTCCCAGTGCCCAGCATGGCAGTCCAACAACTGTGCTGCCAACATTGAATTCACAAACCACGATTCACGACTGACAAAGCTTTGAGGCTTTTTGTAGCATCTTTGTGTGCTTTCCAGTTTTAATCATATTTGACCATTTTGTCATTTTTTAATTTTTTTTTTTTTTTGCAAGTAAAAGTCAGTGCTAACTGTAAAAAAAAAAAAAAAAGAAAAAAAGTTAACAAGCCAAGCAGTCTCCAAATGCCAGTGTGAGAGATATTTTATAATCTCTTTCCTTCTCTTTTTGAAATATCATAAAATTATGGATGAAGCCGTAAGCCGGCAGCATTACAGAAGCATCAATGAGGCATCTCAGGCTCCCCCACTGGTTTACCATTCAAACCGAGGCGGATTTATGTCCTGCTCACACCCCAACCTCCCTGACCCCACACAGCCGTAAAGTTGTTATTTTAATCGCTGGTTTTGCATCACCGGCGTACCCCCGGCTCCCGCG
>VZRL01000730.1:647488-676714 GCA_013397895.1 Origma solitaria
GGGGTGTCCGCGGCCGTGAGGCGGGGTGTTCCCCGGGCACACGCGGCCCGGGCGAGGCGGGGGTGAGGCAGGGGTGTCCCCAGGCACACGGGGCCGGGGCGAGGCGGGAGTGTCCCTGGCCGTGAGGCGGGGGTGTCCCCGGGCACACGCGGCCGTGCGGAGCCCCTGCTGTGGGGCATTCCCGTGCCCATGGCCGGCCACGCAGCCCCAGCCCCGGCTGACGGGCGGCCATCGGTGTGCCCCGGCTTTCCCCAGCCCCGCTCGGAATACAGATGTGTTTATCCGCGGTCAGCCCCCCGGGCCTCTGGGACGTGCTGAGCTGAGCTCGCAGCAAGGCATCGCTGCTGCCCACACCGAGCTGATGAAACGCTGCGGGCGGGCTCGGGGCTCACAAACTGCAGCGTGTGGTGCCGGAGAGCAACTTCGTGATTCCGGCAAAAGTGTCCCCTCAGGAGCCAATTCCTGCGCACCTTTTGGGAGTGCATTCGTTCCACCGTGCTCCTCTGCAGCTGGGTTGCTTATGGTGAATTTAAATGAAAAGCTTTCCCCCCACCACCGCTTTGGAATTTAAATCTCAATGCTGCTTGCTTTACTTGGGGGTGGGGCTTTTAGTATTGAGGGGGGAGAAAAAGTTTCGGTTTTGGTGTGTCCATTTTTACCCCTGTTTACATTGCTGGCTAAGGAAATCCCAGCTGAATGGGGATTAATACCCAGTATTAACCATCTTTCCCAGCTCATAAATGCCAGGGATCTTAGGAACATCCCGATGTGCGTGTTACCCTTGGAACTGTGAATCTCGTGTCACCAGTGTGAAATTAGTCTCAGCTTACTAATGGGTTCTGCTTCACACCGTGTGCTACAGCTCCTAATTCAGTAGAGTACGTTCTCTAATTGATGGTCCTTTATTGCTGGAAAACAACCAGGAAAAGTTGAGTTCTCCTTTTTTTCTTTAAATGTTAATATCTATTCAGTTTTATTAACTGAATGTGATGGGGCCTTTGTGGCTTCTTGCTTGTTGTGTTTTATTTAGCCATTTTTTTCCCCATGTATTTATATGGGGCTGTATTTCACGTTCTGTCTGAAAAGAGTTAGCTGACTTCAATTTTTCACATAAAGTGCATTCTGCTACGGTTGGGTGATGGAATATTTACCCTAATTAACAGATGCTGCTAAATCTAAAACTTGTGCAGAGAAGGAACAAAATACATCTTGCCTCGCTCTCAAAAGGGAGTAGGTGTTGAACTGAGTCAGCCAGCAGTGCGTGACACAGTCAGACTCCCGTAACCTGGATGGCAGCATCATTATTTTTCCTTTTTTTTCCATAATACACTTCTAAAATGAAATTTTTATTCCTATTGTTTGCCAGTTTACCTAGAGATTTCAAAAGTAGGTTTTTAGATTTTTTTTTTTCCTACGGAAGGCTGTGGAGAGCCAACCATGTGAATATGCTGCCATGACATTTGCAAGTTCACAGTCCAGGCAGTAATAACCAGCTTTGAAGAGATCAGTAGGTTTTGAAAAGGTCATACACAGATATTGCATTTAGCACTTTGTTTCTGCAGACCTTCCTGTTTACAAATGTTTTTATTAAGCCTTTAGCAGCTGCCTCTGCACTCCAGGTGGGTGAAGTGGCACCCAGAAGGTGATACGTGGTTGGTGGTGTTGGAAGGACCATTTGCACTGAATGCTGGCCCACATGGAGACAAATTTTTAGATCTTGAACCATTTGATCCAGGTCTCATTTCTCGGGTAAATTCACCCAAACAATCCCTCAGTTACTTACTTACATATTCTGTGTCTACCACAATGGGTATATTTTTAATTCGTTAGTGTGTGTTTACATTCGAGATAAACCTGATCACATAATTTTTATCTAGGTTTTTCCTGTAGTAATCTTTAGGAACATAATCTTTAAAATGGAGTGTGGAATTATTATTTAATTGGGTTCTTGTAGAAGAATTTCTCGTGTTGAGGTTTCTGACTGGCTAACCAATTTCCTTGAGCAATATGTTTTTCCACATGATAGATTCACTTATTTTCCTCAAGAAGATACTGTAATTTTAATTGGAAAGCTTTGACATATTTTGAATCGACTCAGAAAACAGAAGTCAATTTTTCTTTCATTAAGGATCTTGTACAGTGGATGGAAATGGAAAATGAGACACTAGCTTTGTTGGCTTGTACTTCTGAGTTTGGTTTGGTTGGGCATTTTGTAAACACTGAAAAGGTGTGTGGGTTGTATGTAATACATACACTACACATCTATATTACCTATATAATTTTACAGGACTGTGTGTAAACTGTACTGTTAAACTTGCTGTGTCTGGGAGTTAGGTTGGTATAAATGTAGACCTCTGACAGATAGTTATTCAAACACTTCCTGTAGATCCTACGGAAGGTCCCAGCTTCTAGGGGTGTGGGACTATGCTGATTATTAGCATAAAATTGTGAAGAGTTTGGTTTTTTCCCAGGATGTTTCATTGACATTGTTGGGATTTAATAATCACTCAGTTCAGACACCTGACTTAAGACAAATGGAAATTAAAGTGCTGTTTCACAGGCCTCAGGTCTGTAGTTCTGTGCTCTCAGCAATTTTTTATAGGCCGTGACAGATGTCTTCTTCTGCTCCCAGCTGCTGAGAGGTTACTGTTCATACCTGCCTGTTCCATCCTCTGACAGAGGTTATCACCGGGGGAGCGAGTGACAGGAGTGTCCTTGTATTGGGAAAAAACAGCATTCTTGCCCTAAACTTAATTTTTGGTCTCAGCTATTTTGCCAGGCTGTTCCTGCAGTGAGTTAACAGGTGCTGAAATACACTGCTGGACCTGCACTTTGGTGGGGCAGTGAGAAGAGAAGAGCTGGGAACATCTTCCTTTAGCACGGCTGGATACAGAAGACTTTTCTTCATTGTCTGCTTTCAAAGTCTTGCTTTTTTCCACTTCCAAAGGCAGGTTTGCACCTTCAGAACTACAAACACAATCCAGTTCATTAAACCTGAGAAAAGAAGAGGATGGTTGAAAGTACAGACATTCCAAAAAATGGCCAGCCTGGTATGACCTACCGCTAGCTCTGAGCTCCAGTGCTGTTTGTGTGGGTGACTTGGTTCCTGATGTGCAGCAATAACTTCTCTCTGGCCTTTTTTGCAACATTAGAAACACCTTAGCAAAGTTAGGGAATTGTGACAACTCAAATCCATCAAAATTAGCCAGGAGAGGTCTGTTTCTTTATATGTAAGTATAGATGTGATCAGCAGCTGTTTTAATTTTCTGTTGTCTGTTTGCCCAAACTTTGACCAAACTCAGAAAAAAAAATCACAAAAAGCACTAACTTTTTATTAACTGCTAAACATAATGTAATGGATAATTGCCATCATGTAATTATTGCATGTTCAGGAGATGCGATGCAAAAAACTGAAGCTGCATGTTTGTGTCTTTCTTTGTAGTTCATGCAAAGGGGTTTGGATTCACAAACTAAAAAACAACTAGAAGAAGAAGAAAAGAAGATAATTAGTGAAGAACACTGGTATCTCGATGTACCAGATCTAAAGGAAAAAGAGTAAGCTTGTAATCTTTTGTACTTCTTATCATCATTGGATTGTTTTGAAATGGAAATAGCATATCCATATTTTTTCTTATAAGATAAGTATTATAAATAACTACTTAACAGAAGCAAAAATAGTGACAGACTGGCATTACAGCTTTTTTATTACTTATTTTTAGGGCTGTTCTTGAGGTTGCCTAGTGTAGTTTGACCTACTTTCAATTCTTGTGTGTGTTGTTTTCTTTCACTCACACATTATTCCAGATGCATGTAATTAGTTTCTTTCAGTCATGGTCCAATTCATTCATTCATTGCTGCTTTTTCCCTTCATTTGAAAAAAGAAGTTTGAAACCTTGTGTTAGTGAATTGAGCTCCAGTCACATGGTTAAGGTGATTCAGGACAGTTCCGTCCTCTTGTGTCCAGCTCACTTCAAACCCTGGTTTTGAAATAGGAGAGATAATGGCAAAAATAAAGGAAGGCTTAACTAATAAGGAAGAAAGTGTCCTGCTCTTTAGAAAGGTGCTTTAAATAGCAGGAGAACTACTTTTGAAATTGCTTGGGTTTCATCCTTTCAAAAGTGGAAAAAAATTCCATTGAGGGGGAACATACATAGTTTTGATAAAACTGGGACCTAAGGAATTAACTGTAGTTGAATAAGGCCATTGATAGAGTCTTTTCCGTTCCTCTTGGTGGATATGACAAAAAGGTATTTGAGCTTCAGTTGCAGCAAGGAATGTTCAAGCTGGACATTAGGAGAATTTTGGTAACAATAGGGCTATTGAAGCTCTGGAGGAGATTGCCTGAGGAGACACTGGATTCTTCATCATTGGGAGTCTTTTGAGGACAGGTTGGCTGGACCTCTGCTGTTCATGGCACATGTGTAACTGCTCTGCCTTGAGGCAGGACAATGAGCTTAATCTCTTCAGCCTGAGTTCGTGTGATCATGAGAGTTTGTTTTACATGGGAGATGAAGAGGATGAGGGAAGAGGTACATGTGTGTGTGAGGAAAAGGATGGAACAATCCATGGAAGTACTTTCATCTGACATGTGTATTATGAATGCCTCAGGGTCATGTTTCTTTTCTCACTCCATGCTCATTAAAAGAGGAGAAAAAGGAGGGAGAAGAGGGAAATCTGTCTCTGCTGAACAGAGAATGACACAGTGTTTTATATCCTGACAGACTCAACTAATGCCAGGTCTAACAGCACAATGAAAAATTAATTAGAAGCTTTTGCTGGTATAGTAGTGCCACCTGGGGAGTGATATTTATGTGGTATTTTTATTCTGGCAAAAGTGTTAATGTAGGTGGAATCATAGCAGCAAAGAGTGCTTTTTGTCAGGAGAGTTAATTTTGCTTGTGGAGCTGGCACGGCTTTACTGGCAAAAAGTGTTCCTTTGCACTCCAAGCTCCTTGTACTGAAAGATTTATCAGACCAATTAAGCAGAAAGTAGTTGATGGTTTAAAATACGTTGTGGCTTTATTTGTGTGGGGGGAAGACAGCAAATCCTTTTTGCATTTGTTTAATTTGATTATTTTAAAGTGCACGGTTTGACAAAATGCTGGTTTTGGGGTTTCGTGCAGGAGCTGTATAATAGAAGAGAGAAGCTTTCTGCCATGTGAGGATCTTGTTTATGGCAGAATGTCCTTCAAAGGATTCAATCCAGAAATTGAGGTACCTTTTCAATGTCCTGGTTTGAGGTTGGTCTCACATTAGGATTGAAGCCCTTGGGGATGGGGATTTGAGGGTTCACACTGCATCCTTCCTGGCCTTTGCAGCACCTTCCATAAATCCTCCTGTGTACATCATCCAACCCTAAATGCTGATCAATGCAGCATCTGATAAATAGAAGCTTTTTACCTCCCTGTGTTGATGGTCAGTAATTGCATGACTCCTGCAGATTTTCCCTCCCTGAAGTGAGGAAACCATCCCACATGCTGCTCACCAAAACAAAAGCTCGCTTTTCCTCCCGACATTTAATATAGAGTCTAATCTACAAACATTCAGCCCTATTTATTCAACACTTACTTGTGTAAGTAAGGTCTTAAGAGTTCCAAAGTAAAAATGCTGGGCAAGAGAGTCTCTAATTTCTTTCTGGCATGATCCGTGCTGGTAGCAGTACACAGGGACAGTAATAAAAACACTGCCACTGAACTGAAGCAGGAGGATGAAGGTGTAAAAACTAAGAGATTTGCAGAAGGCTACGCAAGGTGATTTACTAGTGGATTCTTTTAGTTATTTTGAACTTGCTCTCCTTGTGACTCAGTATATGATTGCTTCATGGCTTTTACTGTAAATCCTTGAAGATACTCTTCCTTCTTAACAAAACCATTTCAAGGTCTATGTGCTAACATCACAATGAAAAATTAATTGCTGTAATTCTCTGGTCTCCTGAAGATGTTTGGAGTGCCCTTTAGGGTGTTTGTGTGTACAATACACTGCAAACATTATCTGTGTGTTGCCTCTTTTCCCCAAGGCAAACTCTAAGCTCAGCTTAGCAACAGACAAGCCATGTTGCCTTTTCTTCATGAGTTTTCATAACAGTGGGCTCTAGCCTAACCAGGAACAGCAAATAATTATTAAATTTGATTCTTGCCTTTTATTCTCTTCTACCAGTGAATTTCAGCATAGTTGCCATTGTTTCGTGGCTACATGGTTAAGCTGTTTCTTACTTCATTTTCAGAAGTTAATGATCCAAATGAATTCTAAGTGCAAGGAAGAAGAAATTGAAGAGGATGATAAAATGGAGGCTGATGTGTCTGATGAAGAAATGGCCAGAAGGTAAGTTACATGTTATGGCATAATCAATGCTAGCTGGGAATGTGATATGTTATTGTATTATGTGTGGGGACATAAAACCCAAGAAAACACAGAAAATGAAATGACAAAAGCCCACAGCAGATACAATACTGTATCAAATTGATTTTCCAGGAATGCTGGTGTAAATTCACTGGACTCTCCATCACTTCTCAGGGTAAAATTACTTGTAGGGGTTTTCTGCCCTTTGATATCCAAGTATTCCGTGCTAATTCCCTCCTTGTTGCTAGCTGCTAACAAATTCAAACTATCAGAATGAATCTTAATGTAATGTCACACAGTACTTGTGTTTCTCCAAGCTTTTAATGGCCAGTTTTTTTACACCACTTAAATTCTTTATTAGATTATTATTGTTGTTATTATAGTTATAGTTATAATTTATTATTATAATTATATATTATATTAGATTTATTATTACAATTTTTTTCTCTGATTTTACTAAAAGGTGTAAAATTTTTTGCTCTCTACAGATATGAAACATTAGTGGGAACAATAGGGAAGAAATTTTTGAGAAAAAGAGACCAGCGTGTACTCAAGGATGATGATGAAGATGATGAAGTTGAAGAAGGGAATAGTAACACAAGACCTAGTAAAAGAGCTAAGAAAATGTTCTTAAAACCTCAGGATTAATGTCAACTGCACAAGTGGAGCTTGTTACCTAATGCCTACCAAACAGAGTACCATGAACTGGAGATTGTTTGGAGTTTTTGCTATTTAATGTGAAGGGTGGATTTTCAAGTCTGTTCTATTCTCATTGAAATTTCTACCATCCACAGGACAGAGATTTTTCAGAGTGGGTGTGTATATAATGGATGTTGTGCATCCTTTCCTCTCTCAGCAGCTTTTCATGAGTGGGGCACTCATCCCATCAATCTCTTTAAATGTTGTGCATAGTTAAATCCAGTGTTTCATGCAATCAAAAGCAACATTATTTATAATTTTAGATAACATCTGAAAGAAGTATTTATAGTAAAGATGAGCTGTGTCCAATTCAGTAAGGAAGTTCAGCTTTCACTGCTTGCTTTATTACGAAAATGCAACCTGTGCTGTCTTCAAATTGAAAAAAGTCAGCAGAAACGTGCTTGGTTTGTGAACTTTTTACTGTGTTAAATATAAGATGGGAGAAGAACAGAGAGATAAAATCCACTTTATTAAATTTTATTTTTTATAAAGTTTATTTAAAAATAGAGGATTTTGTAGTGAAACTTTTTTTTATACAGGAAGACAAATATTGGGTGACGTTTACAGTTTGACATCTGAGCAGATTGTGAGTCTTAGTTTCTGCCTTCCAGAAGAAGTTTGCTAATTTTGCCTCTTTTTCAGCAAAAAAATCCAATCTTATAATTATGTAAGTCTTGTCATAAAAGCATAATAACAGTTTCAGAGACATACTTGAAAGCTGAATAAAAACTGTGGGTTTTTATGGTTAATGATTGTGGATTAGCTTATTTAATGTAAAAAAAATTATGCTTAATACAGTCTGGTGGAAGGAGTGATCCTGTTTTGTGCTGGCCACAGATGTCCCCCAACGTTAGCTGGGTGCACTGGTTCATTTAGCATGGGATGAAGCCATCTGATTGGTATTAGGATGGAAACACCATTCTCTCTGGTCAGTCAGTGCTCTGGGCCTGTTGAAAAATGTCAGTGTGGTCTTGTGTAAAATCACAGCGGTTCTCTGTGTACCGCCTTTCGACAAGAAATGCTGCTACTGCTACGTTTCCTCAGGATGTCCAAGTTACTCATCCTTAATGCTGGCTCTCTGCAGAATGAGGAATTTGTTAATTGAAGTGAGAAGTGGCCATTGTGCCATGGACACGAGCCTTTTTTTGGTCTTTTTTAACAGCTCAGTGAAGCAAGATGTGAAACTCAATTATTGAAAGGAGGACACACTGCGTCTGCTGTATTTTGTATGTGATATATGAACTATAATCCATATATCAGGAGCACCTAATTAGATATTCAAGATGGATCACACATGGAAAGAGAAATATACTTTTAACCTAGTGAGGGGACTTTGTGCAGGTGGAAAGGCTGTGATTCATGATCTGAGATAGTTTTTCAGAGCTAATTAAATGCTACTGGTTCAATTACTTAAAACCTGATCATTTATTACTGCTAGCTGAAAAGAAGTTAATGATGGCAAGACATTTTTCTTCCCATGGAAGATGTGACCTGAGCTAAGAAATGATTTATTGTTGGTCATCACAAGAAAAACTTGGAATGTATCCCATTATTCTTTCTTGCATATTATAGGAAAATCATTCCTCTCTCTCTGAATGCATTTCTTGAATGGAGAGTGAATTTCTGCATTGCTGTGCTGAATAGCTGAGGGGTTAAGTGTGTTCTGGTGAGCCACCAGCAGCCAGGAGATGTCACTGCACTTGCATGTCCTGAGAGGCCGTGGGTTGGGGAAGTTCCCAGTGGTGCTGTGTAAACAAGCTTTTGGGTTATTTTGCTAACAACAGTGGCTCAGATGAATTCCATGTGGAGTCTTCCTTTGTCAGTGTTCTGCAGAGATCTCTCCTGCGTTGCAGAGTTCTGTTCAGTCCGGTGAGGGGTGATTCGGATCAGTTACAGGGTATTTTGCCATATGTTACTCCTTAATTCCATGGAATTTCCTGAGGGATAACTGGAAATGTGAGTGGCATGGTGCATGGATAAGCACATGAGAAGCTAAAGAGCTTCCTAGAAAATCCATGATTTTGGAACTGGGATAGAGGAAGGGTAGTTCTGTTTCCTAAACAGACCCAACACCTGTGAAGAAAAGGTAGACTTCAGTTTATTGTCTTTAAATCTGGGGGCTTTGCTGTTCACATTCAGCTGGGGGCTTGGTGCTACAGTGAGAGCAGCTGCTCATTTTTAGCACAATCTTTTATTCATGAGGAGTTTGCAAAATGTGCCTTTAAAAGCACCATCCATTATTGTGAGCAAGACAAAAGCAAAACTCAGCCCTGTGTGACTTTTTAAATGTGCTTTGAGTACAGAATTACCAGCAGACATATTATGGTGGGATCTTCTGAAATACCCATCTACATTATAAATACATGTATATATGTATGGATGTAAGTCTGACTCAAGCTTCCTACCTGAGGTGGAAACATTCTGCTGTATAAAATCTGTGCTTGAACTACTCTTGACAGAGATGTAACTGCAGCAGCGAAATATTCAGAAAGCAAACCTGCATTAATTCAGGCTTTCTTGGCTCTGACACAGACTGCAGTGCATTTTATGTGCAAGTTCCTAAGCTGTAGGACTTTCCCACGTGGTCTTGTTTCTAAATGAAAAGTGATTCTTCTTTGAAAACAAAAGCAAGTTTGGTAAGTAGTGTTTTTATTACAGAAAATGGCTACCTGCAAAATGTAACTGGTAAAGTACTATGAGACACAGACCCTGAGGTGCCTGAAGTGTGGTTGTAGTTGGTGCTCACTGACAGCTCGATGTTTATGTCTGTCCCTTGTCATGTGAAGTTTGATCCCTCCCTTTGTCAGGCTGATGGTGCTTATTTTGTAATAACTGCTGGGCTTGGAAACATGGAAGTACTGAACAACTTCATCTTTCTTGCTGATGTTTCTCTTTTGCTTTTATTCTGCTTAGTATTGGATCTTTGAAAGTCCAGGAGCAGAGTCCAGCTGAAGTGAGCCATCCAGTGTCCTCCCTTTAGTAATGCTTGAGCTGATCAAACTTTGGTTCTTGGGGAGGGGCAGGATGTGCAGGGCTGCCGTGGAGTTTGAACTGTGGTTCTTGGGTTCTGTGTCTTGTTCTCTAATGAGACACTCCATTATGCAATGGCTGTCGCTGCCATGGGGCACTGCCTGGGTGTGTAATGGGCAGCTGGGCTGGGATTCTGGGATTTCATCCAGCATTCAGACTTTAAGAGAAAGACAAGACAATTTCTTTTAATTGGAATGCCATACTTTTTAATTGTATTTGGAATTAGATGAGGCTGGGGGCGGAGGGGGGCGGTTTCTAAACATTTGTTTTGCTTCGTTTGAACAACAGTCCACAACCAAAACTGCAAAATCACTTAGGCTCTCATTAAACCTTTCTGAGAGTTCCAATAAAGCATCCTGGTGGGGAAGGATGTCAGACATCCCACAGTTCCCTTCCACATGTGAATTCAAGTTTCTGTGAGAACTGATGCTTTAAGGGCTTGGTTGGTTGTGTTTCTTTTCAGGCTGGGAGAACATCAGCTTCTACAATACTGCCTTGCTAATGGAACCCCAGCATGAGGCCTCGGGGTTTGTTTGGTTTTGTTTGGTTTTACACCATTCTCATCTCAAACCTCTGAGGCATTTTGGGCCTGGTATTCACACCTCAATGACCTGCTTTCATCAGCTTTTGGGCAGCTTTAGTTAAACTGTGAAACTGTTCTTTAGCTGAATGTGTTGGCATTTCTTTGTGTGATTTCATGTTGCACGGTGAGGACCTGCTTATAATTGCCACATGAAGATGAAAAATCCCTCTTAGAGTGTGGTTATTAACAGATGGGAGTCAGGGGGGTGGTTGAAGCCTCAGTCAGCAGCAGCAGCTCCGTAGGTCTTTGGTGAGAGCCAAATAGTGGAAGGGGTAGCTGGGTGAGTCCCATCACTGCTGACAGGGACCCGTGACTGCCCAAGAAACCCTTGCAGACCAAAACCCCAGCAATTCTCTGGGATCGACTGCAGGAACATCCCTAGGGAAGTTGGGAGGCAAAATAACCACCCTGCTAATGGCTGTCCTCGAGACAAGAAAGCAGCTGCAACTGATGGAGCAGGGACATGTGGTTTGGTGACCTTGGAATGCACACGGGAGTCCCATCGGATAGAATGGTGAGTGTTTTGCAGCTTGTAATGTTCCCTGAGGTCTCCGGGAACACCTTGGCATAATCAATCATTTAGAAAGGGGTGAAAACCCTTAAGGGGACATTGATATGAGGGAATGACATGAACACAAATTACCAAACAAATTCCATAATTCCATTATTGATAGAAAAGCCGTGTTCTGTTCTCAGTAAGATCTTTCAGTGTCCCTTGTCACCTCTTGCTTGGCTCTCAGTTCCTCATCCCTGTGCAGCTCTCTGTGCTCCCAGACCATGAGCTGCCACCACGGCCTGTCACACCGAGAGCTGGCACACACCACGACCAGCCCAGAGCTGCTGGGTGCCAAGCCCAGCAGAGATGACTCCTGGGCCTCCTCTCAGTGATCATCTTGCTCAGCCTACGAGCTCTCCACCCAGGTACCTGCAGGAACTCGCCATCTCCAGCACCATTGGTTCAATATTGGCCTGTTTAGGTCAAGAAGTGACAGGTAACATGTTCCAGGGGATAGGTAAAAAGGGACTGGACAAAAGGAAATGGCCCCCAGTTGTGCCAGGGAAGGTTTAGGTTGGATATTAGGAACGTTTTTTTCACAGAGTTATAAAGGACTGGAATACCGCCTAGGGAAGAGGTGGAGTCACCATCTCTGGAAGTGGCACTTGGGGACATGATTTGATGGTGAGCATGATCGTTGAACTTTATGATCTTAAAGGGCTTTTCCAACCTCAAAGATCCTCTGATCCTAAGAAGTTTGAAGTGGGAAGGGCTGGCCAGCAGATCAGTAGCAGAGTGAACAGCCCTCGCTGGGCAGATAGTGTGTGCAGTGTAGCTGGGGGCAGCTGGACCTAAAACAACTCGTAATGTCTTCATTTTCCTTTTATTTATTTTCAGGTATACATTTAGAGCAATTGTGAGATTAATGATAAGATGATGTCTTTGAGGAAAAATACACTATTCAGTGGGAGGAATCAACATTTGACCAGTACTCAAGCTTATCACAGACTGGGGAGAAAGTGGTTTTTAGTGTTTCTGCTATTTTTGGGTGCATTTAAGAATGTTTCCCCTTTCTTAGTGGTTTCCTTGGTTGGGCTTTTTGCAGAGAAGCGTGGTAGGAGGAAAAACAATTTTTTAAAAAGGGGAAACATGATTGTGAAATTTAAAAAAAGGTTTCCTTTACATTTGGCTGGCTCCTTGGGTTGTTTTTTCACTTTGACAGAGATGAATAAACACTAATGACATTAGAGCTCCTGTGTTCAGTGGTACCCACTCAGGACAGCCATAGGGACCCTCACGCTTTCTGTACACAAAGGGGACAGAATTAAGGGTACGCTGGGGTTAGCTTCATACATGAATATAATGCAATGATAAAATTCCAGAATTTCCACCCCTTTTGGGACAAGAGTAAATCTAAGCCAGCTGTAACATTTAAGCACCAGCCACAGTTTATAGGATGATTGCATCTCAGAAAGAAAGCTTAGCAGTTATCTCCTTAGAGCCCATCAGCCACAATAACACTGCAATATAGAGAATTTCCATCACCAGAAGAATAGGTACATATCAAAAATTACTTGGGGCAGTTTACTGCAGTAATGGCCAAAGGGATGCACATGATGATAATTTTCATTTTGTGCTATGGTTTGTCTAAGGATGATGGTGAAAGAATTATGCCTCCTAATGCTCCTTTCCAAGATGACATAGTTTTACTTATATTAAAGGAAGAGGAATGAGATGAGCTGTGAGTGGTTGGATCTTGTGAAAAATGAAGTTTTAAATGTGTACTTCATAGTCTAAATGCCCACAGATGACTTGTCTCCCTGTAATAACCTTAGAAAATGTGTTGGCAGCATATCACAATTAATAATCCATACTCCTATTTATGTGCTACAGGCAGTCCAAAATTCCCCTGACATATTTCTTACCCGAGCTTATAACCAGATTCAAATCAAATCCTACATTTGTGCCAAAAATTGAACGGCAGTCATCTCACAGCAAATCATTTTACGTAACTGACTCAAGAGTCTTAAATTCCTGATTTTTCCCAAAGTGAAATTCACTTTAATCTCATATTAATGTATATATCTTTCAGTCACTTGCAAAAGAACCCTATAACCTCACAGTAGGGACTGCACAGACAGTGGGAGGTGCTGTACACGTAGGTTTTCCTGGTCATCTAGATTGTGTAAGATCCTTTCTCATTAATGGGGACAAGTTTTCTCTCTAGGGTGATGTTGAATTTCTCTTTGAGGGTTTTTTCCACCTCTTCATCTTCGAGAGTTTCAAATTCCACTAGATCCATGTTTTCCTTGTAGTTGTACGTGGTCTCAGTGAGCGTCCACCCAATTAGCGCTCGGAATCCGTCGGTGGTCTGGAGGGCACAGATGGACTTCTTTGTGAAGAGGGAATCTGGAGAGGTCTGGAGGTATGTGCACTGGAAACGGAAATCTTCCACTGTCCGTGGCTCGAGGCTAAACATATAAATTTTCCGACACTCCTTTTTCTCCAGCAGATCGGAGTTGGAGAAGCTCTGATTGGGGATGTACTGTTTCCGCCTCATTTTCTCCAGGTACCAGATGCCGTTTTTCTCCGTGAAGCGGAACACGCCGGGCGCCTGGGGCTGCTCTTTCCCTGACACGAGCTCCATGGGCTGCCACATCTGGTAGGACACCCCAAAGCCTCCATCAACCACGTAGGCTTTGCCGTCGATGACGACCTTCAGCACGAGGTGGGTCATGAGGCTGCCATAGGCGTTCTGGTGGGGGTTGAAGACGTAGGCTCCCAGGAAGCTGGTGTCGTACCCCAGACCTCTGAGCACCCAGCCCAGCAGCTGGTTGTTTTCCATGCACCAGCCTCCCCTCTTCCTCCGCACAATCTTGTTATAAACGTGCTCCAACTCCAAAGTGATTTTCTCCCCGCAGTGGATGCTGAGGTTTTCGAAGGGAACGGCGCGGATGTGGTGCTGGAATATATCGGTTAAGGTTTCCAAATCTTGTTTTTCTGTGGAGCCTTTATAGCCGGTTCTTGCAAAATACTCTTCAAGGTTCATCTCACCTGTAAAGGAAGGAATTGTGTTTTGGTTTCTTTACGTCGGTGATTTATGATGCTGTGAAAAGCTGCCCTGGCTCTGCCGGCAAAGATTCTTTCATCTACTGAACCTCATCAGAGTAGCTTTTAAAGGTAATGGGTATTCCTATCAAATGGCTCCCTGAGCAAAGAGCAGTGCACGTGAGGGTTTGCTTTTGCCGTGGAGTCATCCCTCTGGCAAACAGCTGATGCCATTTCAGTTTCGTGTGAGGCGGCTGCGAGATGGGATTTGCTGTATTTGCATTGTAACAGCAGGGTTAAGAAGAAATATAAGATCATGCTGGGGAGCGTGTACAAAGGTTCATGAAAAACCGTCTAAAAGCACTGTTCAGTAACAGCATTGTCACTGGGGGACAGTGTCATCTGCCAGTGGCAGGGAGGACAGTCTGAGCCAGGATTCACATGTTCTTTTCATGAGTCTGCCACTGTGGATGTGACAGTAAATGAATCGCTCGTTCAGTACACATCACTCTTCCACCACTAACAGAAAGTTAACCTGATACTGCTGTGCATAAAGTGTCAGATTGCATTCAGATAATTATAATTGAAAAAACTCTGACCTTTGAAAGAGTCACAGACCACTGAGTCTTGTGTCTGCTCTGAGTGTTGTGGAAACCCAATTTGGTGTCGGAATATGGATCTGAAGGGAGGTGAGTGGACTAAAAGACAAGGAGCAGCATCTCCATTCTCTCCTGTGCCCTGCGTCTCACAGGGTGCCCTGAAAATGGACAGGGGCTGCTTAACATCTCTCTAGTCCTGGCCTTTCTCAAAAATCACCAATCCTTAAACTCAGCAGTGAACTGTTGAATGTTTACTGCAAACTAGAATTTCTCAGGTTGATTCTCAGCGACAGATTCATGCTGGGCACATCCATGGTGCAGAGGCAGCTGTCCCAAGAGAGCAGAGAGCACCAGCAAAAACTATGTATTACCTGCCACAGAGAGGAATTTAGCTTCCAGTGATCTTTAAGTGTATTGTTGGATGATATTCTCAATGTAATATTTGGTAAGTGTAACATAAAAGTCATGGCACTTTTGATTTGCAGAATGCAAATATATCTGATCCTATCACTCTGACTGTGAATACTAAAGAGATCACACCAGCATAAAACTGGTTCTCAAGTTTATATTATTTGTAATTTCTTTCTGAAGTTCCAAATATGCCTGATCCTCATTTGGTGTGGACTGCAGGAGAGGAAAGGTACAGTTCTTTCAAATTGTGAGCAGACCAGACGAAAAGGCAGGCACTGGAATGGTAGTCCCACAAATGTGGATATGACTTAGGCAGAGGAAAACATCAGCAGAAGAACTTGAAAGGTGCAAATGAAGGTGTTCATACAAAAATATTCCTTACTGGGACTATCAGCAATTCCACTGCTAAAAACAGTATTTGTCTTCCTTTACACCTAATACATGAGCACATGGACTTTCTGAGTTGCACAACCCACAGTTTGTAATTTTTTTTAAGTTGTTTTTAAAGAGCTGTAATTTTATTCCCATAAAGCAGAATCTATTGATTATTAGATTGTGCTTTTGCTTCCTTCGCACTTGCAATACTAAGTAAATTAAAAAATCTAAAAGCATGACTTCCAACAAGAAGTTGCAGTTCTAAATTTATATCTACTATTGTACCTAAACAAAAGACTCTATCACACAGTGAAGTGAAGCTTCTCCTGAAGAGTGAAAGGTAGAAGAATTGAAATTGCATATCACTGTTTTGCCCTCTTTAAGAGCCCCTGTTTAGCAGGTGATATTTTAGCTCTATATCCACACATTTTTAGAACACTTTTCCTAGAGAACATTGCTTATGTTATTGTCCATGACCTTTACCTTCATAAAGAAACCAGGTTTTTTGTATCTTTGTTTGGAGGGGTTTTTAAAGAAAATAAACTTACCTCTTATGAGATCCTTTTTTATTTATTGAGGTATTCAGTTTCTGGGAGGTTTATTACTGGGGGAGCAGTCAGTGAAGCCAGAACTGGATACAGATTGTGGGGCTTGTCTTTCTAAGCTCTGCTGGCCCTTGCTCCTCAATCTTAAATTCCAAGAAAGGGCAAAGTCCACCCAAAATGAATTCACATTTTTGGACTTCACTGATCCGAGAGCAAATTAAACTTTGTTTCTTCTCTATTAGTAGATGTTTATGGTTTTCCCTGGTTCAGACCAGAATGAACTCGTTTTCCATGTAAAATAATCGCAGTAGGCAGTTGCAAATGGCGTTGTAGCTTTTTTTAATTAAATATTGTTATTATCTTTTCCTTGCCTGAAGATTGATGTTCTTCTCTTCCCCTCTTTCACGGCACATCCTGTACAGAACCACAGGCAGCACAAGGGGAAAGGCTTCTGTTTTATGGATTTCAGGCTGTGAAACCACATTGGCGGCATGTCCTCACTTCTCTGTGTTTTCTTGTGCATCCACAGTGTCATTTTTAAGGTATCTTCTGTGCAGAAATACATCATAAATATGAAGAGTTTTACCTATAATACTGTCATGTTCTCTTGACATCACATGAAGGCTTGGTCCCAAAATTTAGATTGCAGTTTGCAAAGGTTGATCTAACTTCGATTTGTTTTCAGTTTTGATACCAAGAGCCTGATTTCTAAAAACTGTTGAATTATCTTCTGTGGACTTTATTTTTAATTCAGAGACGCAGATAAATCACGCTCAGAAAAAGTGGGTACTCAAAATTAAATATCTTGCTTTAAGTCAATTTCTGGAAAGGGAACAGGACTCAAGTCTTTCAACTTTTCATAAGATAATCAGCACCTAATCGTGGCTTGTTTTGAGAAAGTCTTAACCTTTCCTTTTTCAACAAAGTCCTTAAAGCCAAATTCAGCTCAACTTTAAGACCGTTAAGGGAAGTGAATAATTTGTAAAACTCTGCTGAGAAGATCAGAAATAATGCCAAAAAAGGTTAGAGGTCTTTGGTGTAAAATGGTAACACAACCTCTCCTTCTGTATCATTTTGGTCTCATTTGCCACAAAATATATCTGCAATAAAATGGGTTACTGTGAAGGTGAACAAGAAGTTAAGGAGTCAAAAACCAATTTGCATATGAGCAAAACAGAGCTAGTAAGATGTCTTGGTTTCTAACAAAAGAGAGGTTTAATAAAAAATACACAATCTGTATATGCAATTAATTACCAATGTACTGAAATTTACCAAGTTTTGTACTAGCTCAAGTTAGAAAAGAGAATAATGTGATTAATATTCAATTTAGACCTTTCCTATTGGCTATTTAAAGATCCATCTAGCGCAGTGTTACAGTTAGATCTGATCCACCATATTAGGTGGCAAGCCACGAACATTTACTGGTATGAGTTTGTTCTCCAGGACTATATTGAATTTATCTTTCAGCGTCTTCTCAACCTCTTCATCTGTAAGAGTTGTGATGTTCAGCAGATCCGTGTCCTCCGTGTGGTTGTACTTCATCTCAGTCAAGGTCCATCCAACCAAGGCAAGGACCCCACTGGTGGTCTGGAGACTGCAGATTGACTTCTTCCGAAGAACGTTATCTGGAGCCACCTGGAGGTACGCGTTCAGCTCCTGGAAGTCGTCTATGTGCCGCGGCTCAAGAGTGAATCTGTAAATTTTTCTGATGTTCCCTGGAGTATCAGTGAAGTCAGAATCACTTTTCTCAGGAATGTAATGCTTCCTTTTGACTTTCTCGAAGTACCAGGTGCCGTTGTCGTCCGTGAAGCGGAAAACGCCGGGGCCCTGGGGTTGGTCCTTGCCAGAAATCAGCATCAGCGGCTGCCACGCCTGGTAGGCACCACCAAACCCAGCGTCCACGATATAGGAATCTCCCTTGATCAGCACCTTCAGGAGGATGTGGTTTATCTCAGCAGTGTAGCCCTTCTCGGCTGGATCATAGCTGTTTGCACCAAGGATACACACGTCGTACCCCAGCTCCTGCAAGGCCCAGAACAGGAGGTGGTTGATTTCCAGGCACCATCCCCCGCGTTTCTTCCTCACGATCTTGTTGTAAGCAGACTGCAGATCCAGTTCAATGGCCTCCCCGCAGTGCATGCTGAGGTTCTCAAAAGGAATGCTCCGGATGTGATGCTGGAAGATAGCTGTCAAGGTTTGCAGGTCTGCTTCCTTATGGGGCTTGGTGTAAGATATTCTTTCTAAATACTCCTGGATGTTCATTTTGCCAGTGTGAGCAGAGAAGCAGCTGGTTATTGCTGTTCACTCCTGTTTCTGTAGCACAGGTTAGCCAGCCTGCAAACACAGCCTGGGCCCTTTGATTGAGGATCTAAAAGAATTTTAAGTATTTCTTAAAAAAGAGACAAGGACAGGAGCAGGTAGCAATAATGCTTTCCCTTGCCTCCAAACCAGGTGGATGTCTTTCCCATGGGAAGACACAGTACATGCCACAACAGCATCTCTGACCACAGAGGAGGATCCTGCCTGACAGAAGCTTTCTAAAATCAAGAAACAACAGGTTTGCAGGAAAGCTGCCACACCATACCAGCACAAAAGCCACAACAAGCTCTTGCTGTTTCTTTTAGTGTACCAGGTAAGCAATTCTTTCTTTATCCCACAGGTAATTTAACTGGAAGGTTTTGCATTCATGGATTCAGTTAACTGGGATTAACATCTCAGTGTGTCACCATTTCAGACAGTTTTCCATGTGAAGTAGATTGTTGTTTGCTTAATCTCTTAAATTTCCCTGGGGAGTTTAGACAGGGCTTTGACTGTGGAAAGAACTTTAATTTTTCTAACCTAAGGATCAAAGGAATTGATCTAAAAATACATACAAGGCATATTCATATTCTTTTGGTTTCTTTGGCCATCTTTTATGAACTAAAGGCTTTAGTTTAAGCTCAAATTATTGGAAATATTTTGTGTCTTTGCATCTGTGATCCCCTTTCATTAGCAGAAAGATGCTGTCATTGGCACGGATTGTGTGGCCAAGATGCAAAAGGTTCCCTGTAAGACTTCTAACCCAGTGACTCATCTGGTCTCTGCAAGGATTTCTTTTGCCTTTAGTTTAGATTTAATTTGGCTTTTTTCCATGCAGGGACATTTGTTGTCCAGAACAATTCACAATCTGCTAAGGGCTGTGTTAATTTTCAAATGTCTGAGGCTTTCTTGCTTCCTGCAAATGGCTGAATGTTCCCTGGGAGGATTTTCCAAAAATCCTTTGACGTGGATGAGACGGGACAAACACCCTTCCACTGAATATTCTCAACTTTGGTCCACCTGTTCCCCCCAGAAGTTTGACCTTGTGTTCATGCCAGAAGCTTGCAAAAATCCCATCTCAAACCCATAGGTGGAAGTGCCCCAACCCCAGCAGGTGAGAACACCCAGTGGCCCAATCTTAGATTCTAACCCCAATCTTGATGCCAGCAGCGCAAATCTCTAGATTTTAACCCCAATCTTGATGCCAGCAGCGCAAATCTCTAGATTTTAACCCCAATCTTGATGCCAGCAGCGCAAATCTCTAGATTTTAACCCCAATCTTGATGCCAGCAGCACAACTCACATGGATTTGTTGTGTTGCTCCTGATCTTCACTGGTACCAACGCTCAGACTGGCTAATGCAAAACCACAGGAAAATGTGACAGAATAGAGGACTCGCCCAATAAGGGAATAAGAAGTAAACATTTCCACTTCAAAAGGACCCAAAGAGGCTACATGAAAAAACAGAAATGCCTCTTTGATACTGCATTTTATGGGTTTTTTCTATCCCTTTTTTAGGACAAGGGCACTCATCTCTGGCAGGATCTCCTTGGAAACACTCGTAGAAAGCCATTTCCTTCCCAACACACAGCGCACGTGTTCGCTGGCAGGCTCATCCTGTGGTCCTCTGCCTCATTTTTCTTTCTATTCCCACTTTCAGCAATTTTGCTGAAAGAAAAGAAATAGATAGAAACATCTTTTCCCTGTGAGGGGCGTCGAGCTGAACCTCTGTGACCAGCAGGAGTCCAGAGGAGTCCATCAGCCTGGTGGGTCTGGCACGCTTGGAATTTGCCTTCAAGCAGAACCAGATCAGTCCCTGCCCTGGGCCAGCAGTAGAAGAGCTGATGCCCTCCCCATAACCCACCCCAGGGTGTGGGTGTCCCCATCACACGGGGAAAGCACAGGATAAAGCAGCTCCCCTCATCCAGCCACGAGCAACCTCCCCACGGAGAGCCCCCGTGGGGTGCGGGCAGTGAGGCTTCAGGGAAACACATTGGGAAACCATTTTGGGAAATTCCCTGCCCGTGCCTCAGTTTCCCCAGCTGCCCCTTCTCTGGCCCCATCAATCTGAAGTCTCCATCAGAGACAGCCTTGCGGTGGCTGACAAAATGTGCTCTGATCTCAATGAATACTTAAAGAGGTTTAAGTAGAATAAAGCTGCACTACAACACCATTGACATTAGGGAGCATGCACATAAATCAGCGTTTATTCCCTCGCCTTCCTGGAGGCAGATTTTCCTTGGCACAGCCATTCCCGCTGTGTGAGCGATGAGGCTGCAGCAGTGAGCAAGCCCTGTCCCAGGGGACAGTTTGCTTTCCAAAACTGAGTTGCCAAATATCCTGAGCCTCAGTCCAGATCTCAGCCTTGTTTACTTCTGCCCCTGCAGCAGCTGAGCTTTGCTCGGCGTTCCTGCAGCTTCGTGGGTAGCGAGATTCAGATGTTAGTTCTGCCTGTCTGCACATGTCCCTCGGGATTGCTGGGTCCTTTTGTAATTAGGCTGAATATCACGATCAGCTCTTTGCTAAAAATCATCGGGGACTTCCAAGGCTGGATCCTCTTGCACATGTCTACACTGTTTGTTTGTTTCTAAGTTGCACTGTAAGTCATAGCTGCGTTTTTCACACACCCTGGCTCAGCACAGAGGGTTAGTTTAACTCTCAAACACTCAGCGTTGCTCTTGGAAAATGCCCTTGCAATGCCACACTCACCCTCAGCCCTGGCCTTCCTGCGGTTTACGCTTTGCTAATTCACCTCCAGCGCTGTGCCCATGGCAGGCAGGCTCTCAGGGCTGGGTGGGCTTTCCCAAAGGGCTGACCCCAAGCTGCAGGATGGAGTTAAAGCTCAGGCATGCAGCGCTTACCTCGCAGGCAGTCAGCTCAGCCTTTCCACCCTGGGCTGTTCCAAAGGTCCCGGGAAAAGCTGCACTGGGAACTGCTGCTCTTAAAGGTCCAGGCTGCCTTTACTGCCAGGCAGGAACAGCCTTATCTTCCAGCAGAGCAGCCAAAGAGCAGAGAGAGTTTCTTCTTTTATAGTAGTTTATATTCTGGTGGTTTTATTGGTTTAGTTGCAAATTGGTTTATTTGTATTGGCATATGTGTGGAAAGCCTTGTCATGCAATTCATTGTGTTAGGTGCTGTACGGAGAGCCTGAAAATGATCCAGTCCCCAAACTGCTCACAATATTGAGGAGATTTTAACCTTCCACGTCACTGAATGAGAACTGAGCCCTCCAGGAGTGTAAATCACGGGTACTATGAGCAGCTTTTATAACCTATAAACTCATCTTAACCCTGCAGGACAGCTAGGGGCTTCAGTCCCTGGGGCACCTCGGTGGGTGCTCAGTGCTAAAGCAGCAAAGCAATATTGCAAATTGAGGCAGATTTTACATCGCTGACACTGCTGTGGTCTGGATCTCTGTAGGAAGTGACTTATGATAGACAGAGAGTAACCCAGGGCAGGAAGTCACTGATTTATTGGTGGGGATGGCAACTGCTGGATTAATCACACCATACTGAGCTGTTCCTTGTGGCTGATACAAAGTCAGATTTGCCAAGTCATGTAGCTGTCCAAATTCCCCTGGGTCCAAAGAGAATCCCTGTCCTTCAGCAGGGAAATGCTGCTCCCGGAGAACCCCGAGCTCCCCGAGCCTGCTGTGCCTTTAAGGATTTGCCTCCCAAGTTAGTGATAAGGAAAAAACAAACTGGTACAATCTGAGACCAAGAGCCTCTTTATTTTTTCTTTTTTTTCCCTGCCAACAGCAAGGTTCATTGTGCTGCTCAGCACTACCCTCAGCCTGTGCGGGTGTGCAGAGCAGGGGCAGCGCCAGGCACACGCTCCGGGGCATGAGGCAGCAGAAAGAAAAGTGCTTTTCCCTGGCACTGCCCTCCCCGCGCTGGGTCTCGGGGCCAATGCACGTAATGTCCTAATCTGGTCGTAAAGGTCTGTGATTTGATAGTTCTGTACTTGTTCCCCTATGGAACAGCACAAAGTGCAAGAAACAGCCTGGCACAGAGAGAGGAGTGGGCACAGCCCTTTCTAGGTGTTTCCTATATTTGTTCCCACAGAGGATGGAGATTCTTGGCTCTGCATGGATCTTCCCCTGCCCCACAACTTTGCAAGACCTGCCTGGACTTTCACCTGCATCCCAATGCTTTGTCCCAATGCTGTCCCACTGAGTTTAGCTCCTTTAGCTCTCCCACTAGTGTGGGGACCACAGGAAAACGCAGATTATAAACCAGCCAGGTTCTGGAACAATTTCTTCTGACCATCCGTGTTGGAAGCTGCTGGTCCTCCCCATAAGAAGCTCTTCTTTCTTCTGCAACCACATTTCATTTCCCTATAGGATAGGCAGCCTCATGTGCTATAAAGGATTATTGCACACCTGCAGCCAGGGACGTGTGGATGAGTTTGAATCTGGGGGGACAGGGCTTTCAGGAGCTTGCTGTGTCTCTGTGAAATACGTTCTGAACGTGCAGAATAGCAGCAGCTTTTATTAAATCTAAATTGCTGGTTATAGAAAGCTGCACATACTGCATAACAAGTGAAAAAAAATCAGTGAGTTATTGTGTTTTTAAAAGCCTTAGCTGGAAAATATTAGCACATACAAATAATCAGGACAACTTCTTACTTTGGGAATACCTGCTGTAATTTGGGGGAAAAAACATCTGAATAATTCTAGTTCACAATGCTTGATTTTTTTTTTTTTTAAATGTAATTCACTTATATAATTTGCTTAATTATAAGTGCATAGTTGTAATGCTTCCAAGATTTGTACATAAAGGAACATCAAGCATCTTCTCAAAGGGCAAAGTGGTCACATTTGAGTAATTTCTCCTACTAGAAATCTTAGCCGTTAGGTATGTGATTAAGATTCATCGTTTCTCCTTATATCAATATAATTAGTATCACTGCAAACACATCCTCAGATATGTTTCAGAAAAATAATTCTGTGCATGTGTTTGGCTTCAGCCCTAATAATTAATGTGCAATAACACCTGGAGTTGAGTCTGCTGAGAGGAACATGTATTCCCAGCAGTCTGCTGCTGAGTGCGAGCAAACAAAATGCTCAGGAGACGCTTTCAGTTCAAAGAAATTCTGCTCTTTGGTTATGTCACCGAGAGAACAGGAGCTGTGCAAAGTCTGAAACAGCACAGGATTGTCACTAACATTTCTTATCATCAGTTCCAGGTCACAAATAGTCTGTCCTTAGGAACACATGTGGTGAATTCGCACAGGTGGGATGGCCTGAGTGCCACGTGAGAGGGTGTTGTGGATGTGAGAGCAAAAAGAACAGGCTTATGGCTTAACTGGAGCCAACTCAGCACAGGATGTCTTTGTTTTCCTGGCGGTTAAATTCCCAGAATATTACAGTATTCATTTAAGAGGTGGGTATGATTTTCCCCGGGTGGCAGCACCAGGTAATAAAGACAAAGGCATACAGCTCTGCCCAGCTGCACTGGGTGTGTTTAGAAAAGCTTTTAAGAGATGAAAGAAGTAGGGAATGGGCAGAGTCTGCTTCCCGCTAAGCACAAAGAGAAGGGCAATGATTTGATTGAGCTAGGCAGAAATTATTTGTACCCAAACCAAAAAGAGATGCAGGAATAGTTGTGAAAATCCATTTCTTTTCCAGATTTGTGCTATGTATGTTCTGCCTTACGCTGGTGTAGATGGAAGAAGAAAGATTAACCTTTAGACGCTTGACAGAAAGAGAGGGAAGAATTGCCTGTAATGCCACAGAATTGATTTGTAATTCAGGCAGTGAGTTAGAACAGAGAAAATCTGCTCTTATTGACGGGTACAAATTTCTTGTCTAGGGTTATATTGAATTTCTCCTTCAGTGTTTTCTCCATTTCTTCATCTGCAAGGATTCTGATTTCCACGAGATCCATATTGTCCTTGTAATTGTACTTCATCTCAGTGAGTTTCCACCCCACCAGAGCCCGGATGCCGTCGGCGGTCTGCAGGCTGCAGATGGACTTGGTCACAAAGAGCGAGTCAGGTGCTGTCTGCAGGTGGGCATTGCAGCCCCTGAACTCCTCAATGTCTCGTGGCTGAAGGGTGAAGAGATAAACCCGACGGCAGACTTCATTTTCCACGTTGCTGGAAGTGGAGGAACTTTGGTTGAGAACCAACTGCTTCCTTTTCACCTTGTCGAGGTACCAAGTCCCATTCTCCTCCTGGAAACGAAAAACCCCGGGAGTCTGCGGCTGATCTATCCCCGAAACGAGCTCCATTGGCTGCCAGAGCTGGTAGGCCATCCCAAACCCCGCATCCACGATGTAGGATTTGCCATCAAGATCCACTCGTAGCAGCAGATGATCCATTTCATCTGGATAGGCGTCGAGCTCCACGACATAAACCTTGGCTCCCAGAAGGGTGACGCTGTAGCCAAGAGTTTTCAGGGCCCAGGACAGAAGCCAGTTGTTTTCCATGCACCAGCCCCCACGTTTCTTCCTCACTATCTTGTTGTAGGTCGCCTCCAGGTCCAGCTCGATGCCCTCCCCGCAGTGGATGCTGAGGTTTTCAAAAGGGACGGCTTGGATGTGGTGCTGGAATATGTCTGACATGGTAGCCAGGTCTGGCTTATCGTGGGAGCCCCGGTAAGAAATTCTGGCAAAATACTCCTTGATGTCCATGCTGCTTCTGGGAGAAGGGTGGGAAAAAATAATAGGCTGTGTCAGAAATGGTGGAAGGCTCTTCCCCATCCCTTATAATGGGGTCCTGGGAAGGGCAGCGGGATTTGACTAATGTCTGTATCAAAGGCAGCTGAGAAACAGTGCTGAGAGAAGCCAATGGGACGCTGCTGATGAGCACAAATGTTATTTTTATTTGCCTCTTTTACAGCTGTGACAAGAGGCTCCAGCTGTGCTAAGCACATTTCAGCAGAGTTCCTGCCCAGCAAAGCTACAAATCTCCGTAGGAAGGAACAAAAGCAGTAACAGTGATGTTTCCCTGCTAGAAATTATAGGAACTGAGACTCTCCACATCTGAACTGCTTTGCTCGTGGTTTGACTCAGCAAAGCAGAAGCAGAAAACAAACCCTCCCACTCTTGCAGATTGACCCAGAGCCTCCTCTGCAACCAAATCTGAAGCAAATCTGTCCTGCCATGGTACTTCATTCATTATTTAGGCAGGCTGGCACAGGCTGGTCTCACCTGCTCCTGCTCTCCGTGCTGGCAGTAGCAGATGTGACCTGGAGTGCAGGAGGATTTTTTAGGGCAGAAAAGGCTAGGTTTTTTGCTGGGAAAGGTTTTTTGCTGCATCTGCCATGAGCTGCCTCCCCAGCCCTGCTAATCACAGCCCCACTCCAGCAACAGGAGGAAACCAAGGTTTGGGCCAAAACGACAAGGTTCAAGGGCCTCCCATTTTCTGAGATCATTTTTTGGGATGTAGTTGCTCCTCCTACTCCTGGTCTTTCCAGGGATTGGTAAGGGAGTAGGCATTGCCCTCGTCTGGGATGGCAGAGGGCTCAGTGCAAGGCTGTTTCGCAAACACAGGAGGGGAAAGCAGCTGGAGCCCTCCCAGCCCTTGATGGGAGGAATGGGATTTTGATGGAGCCAAGTCCTTTTGTTATTTCTCCCCAGGCACGGCTAAATTTCAGACATCTGTAAGTATAGCGCAGTGTTGTTCAGATTATTGACCCCAGAGGTCCAAAAACGCCCCCAAGTTCATGTCTGCAACTCCCAAAATAAAATCAAAAGAAAAAATCCAACTGTTCCAACGGGATTATATTCCCAATCTGATGAAAAATGGCGTATCCCGAATTGTATGGGAATTTTGGAAAGATACTTTGAGTATGTAAACAAAGCAATGAAAATGAAAAATTCCCATTTGGTGTAATATCCTGGCAGAAGCAGAGGGTGCCATGCTTTGGGTGCCCACATGACCTTTAGGATAGGAGCGTCATAGAGCCCTAACGATGGCATCCTGGCCACCAGCATGTCCCAACATCCAAGCAGGCCTGAGTGCTCCACCATGGGGTTAAGAGCAGCAGAGTCAGGGGACTCTCTTTGTTCAGCTCTTGGCTGTTCCCGGGATTTTCCCAGAACTAGAATTCTATTCATTTCTGAAAACTTGGCACAAGCTTAGCTCTTGCCCTGTGAATTTTAAACCAGCATCGCCAGCAATGAGCTGTTTTTCCCTTTCTTTCTCCCTCCCTTTCCCTTTGCCACAGCAAGCAGAATATGTGCAGTAACTTTTAATTACAGGGAAAATGTCGGTGTGGGGTTTGTCTGTCTGTCCATCTCTTGAGGGTGTTTGTAGGGCTGTTGTAACTGGAATTGCTGAAATAAGGCAGATGGCACAAATGCCCGAGTTGCTTGGGGCTCACAATTGAGTAAATAAACCAGCGTAGCTACAACCCCGAGCAGCTGAGCACTCCCTGCTCTGCCCTCACACCATTTCTGCCGTGTTTCTGCTCCAGACAGATTTAACTTCCTGGTTAGAGAGCACTCAGCTACCAAGATCCGGGGGTTAAGAAAAAGGCTTACCTGGAAAATCAGTTCAAGTGGCAGTGTACCTCCAGGGCTTGGGGGTGGTTCTAGGCTAAGGCAAGTGGTGTGGCTGTCCTCTACTAGCACAGACAGGGCTTGAGGACTGCTCTCCAGCTGCTCTTCGGGGGAATGTCTTTTCCTTCAACTTGCTCTCACCCGCCTCTGTCAGATTGCAAAAGCTGGGGGAAAAAAAAAAAAAAAGAAAGAAAAAAAAAACCGCGAAGGGTGGAGCGTGAGAGCTGGAGTGAGCCAGCAGAGCCAGCGGCAGTGTAAACCTGGCTGTTGTTAGAGCAGAGGCTGCTGCACATTTTCACTTGTTTGATGCTGTCTGCAGGGGCCCTCTCAGGCTGTCACCAGAAGGAGATGTTTTTGTTTCAGGAGCTTGCTGGATGCACTTGGCTGATGTAGGTTTTTTTTTTTCTCCCAGCCATTAGATCACTATTTGTTTGGAAACGTGGGGAAGGAAATGTTGCATGCGTTCAGTCCGAGAAGGGTTTTGCACTGTTCCTGAAAGACAGCAAGATTTCAGCACAGTGACCTGCACCTGCAACCTGCCCACCCCAGTCTGCAGCACAGGAGCCCCAGGGCTGCCCTTGTGTGATTTCCCTGTGGTTTTTATCACAGTAAATTTCACAGAATGTAAGAAAGCTCTGGGCCAGCAGTGTCTCCTCTGGTCTCTGCCCACAGGAATCACCTGCATTTGTGGTTGATAGTGAAGATGCAGTGATGACTGTGAAGCGCTAACACGTAGGAGCTCCATCCCCTCGGTGTATTTCACATTGCTGTTGTGTCTCCCAGTTTTGCTTGTAATTATGTTGATAATTCTCATTCATTCTCTGACATCTACAGCTGCATTCTTCCCTGTTAGTTCCCCTACAGTAGTTCCAGTGCTTCACATTTAGTGTCAGCGCCAAGTTCCATTCAAACGCTGATTTATTGGGATAATTAGCGGGGATAATTAATCAGATGAAACTAAGATGTCTGTGATAACCCATTACACAGCTCCACTCCCATATCAAAATTTGACTTTTTATCATCCCATCAGTGGCCGGTGTTTGACCCCACAAGAGAGCAGTGGTGCCCGAGCTGATGGGGAAGGAGAACCTGCCCTTGTCAGGCTCACCTGGGCAGACTCAATTCGGTACAAAGTTCATGCTCCTAGCTGGATCTTGCTGACATGGAATAATTCCTTCTCTTCCTACAGACCTTCATTTTGAGAGGGAGAAGCCAAGACTGAGCAGGCAGATCGCAGTCCCGATGGGAGCCATCCTGAAATTCCATGGACCCATCTCTGTGCACGTGAGGAGACCATGCTTGTCCAGAGGTATTTGGGAGCACAGATGGTGCCAGAGCTGAACATTTGCCACGTTCTCTTGTGGGAACTGGCTCAGGATCTGTTCCAGAGAACTCTGGGGTCCTTTGAACACACAAGTGTTTTCTAACCCAGTATGAGCAAAACCCATTTTCCCTGGGGCTTTGGTACTTGGCTTTTCTCAACTGCTCTGCTAAAACCTAGCTCATATTGAGCATTTTTCTCCATGTCTTTCAAATTTGCATCCCAGGTCACTATCCTGCACCACTCTCCTTTTTCTTCCCATCCTGCACATTTTCCAGCCCAGCCAGGAGCTCCCACCCTGCCCAGGTGTGCCCAAGGCCACTCGGGGAGTGCTAAAGGTGAGGAAAGGCTGATCCTGATCCCCGGGCCCTGCTGGAGTCTGCTCAGTGCCCTGCCAGATCATCAGAGCCAATTCCAGGTGAGGCAATAAACTGCAATCCCAGCCGTGGGCAACGGTCACCATGTGCCCTCACCTGTCCCCAAGGGCCACCAAGGGCAGAGCCCAGCGGGGTTGGGCAACGTGGCCACACAGTGAATGTGTCAATGGGAATGTCCTTGGGAAGGACACTGCTGTCCACCTGGACACTGAAATGCCATTTACCAACCTTGGCAGGAGCTGGAGCTGGCTAAGCTGTTTCCAGAAGATCCTCAATGTAATTGCACTCACTTTTATATAAATTTAAACTGCTGAGAGCATTACATTTAATACTGAAATCCTTCTCTCATCCTGACTCTCCTGAGAGGCCTCATCAAATATCCCTCCCTCCCTCCTTTAATGGAGTATTAGATGCTGCAATATTTTGCCTGGGGAAATAAAATCATTGGGTGCCCTATTTGGGGTAAAAGTCAAGTGTCTGATCCCTTCTGTAATCACCTCTCTGGTACTCTGTATGACAAAGCAAGGCATATTATATTATACTGTATTGTATTATATTGTATTGTATTGTATTGTATTGTATTGTATTGTATTATATT